>CM031244.1:462963336-463019787 GCA_018340775.1 Taxus wallichiana var. yunnanensis | reverse complement strand
GATGATTTAATTAATCAACTAGGATTAATTAATAGACCAAGATAAACTTAAGAAGCCATTTGGAGATGATTTAGAAGGAAATTAGTAGAATTTGAAGGGTTTGAAAGGGGGATTTAACCAATAAGAAGGTTTATTGATTAAATAGAAGGTTAAAAGGCTTAATTAACTAATAATAGTTAATTAATTAATTAAAATAGGATTATAACTAACGAAGTGTCGTTAATTGACCAAAATGAAGGGGAATGTTATCTAATTAGCGGGGAAATCACTAATTATAATGAAATGACAGAAAGAGGATAATTAATGCAATTTTAGTATTAAAAGCTGTGTAGTGGGATTTAAGTTTCTACAATATGATTATGAATGATTATGTTAAAAAAATTTATTTACAACTATTAAACATTAGATACTAAAATATTATTTACATTGTATTGTCATAGAGAAATTGTACACTAAGAATTTGTAAAGTATCCAAATATTATTATTAATAATAAAATAAGACATTGTTTCAATTCAAAATGTGATTTACAATAATATATAACAATGTAATTTTGAGGGAGTATTAAGGGGTCCCTTTCAAATTACAAAACAAATAGATGTAAAACTACATCCTAAATATCTAAGTGATTGGTCTCGTTGTCCTCCCCTTGATCCTCACAATATTCTTGCTCTTGTGGAACTTGATCCTTTTCATCGTCCTCATCATTTTATGTATCATGTTCCTCATCGTTCTCTTCATCATCTTCATCATCCTCATCCTTCTCTAAATCCTCTTCATCCTTCCAATTTTTTTATCTAGAAAATTTTATGATAAAATGTTTAATTTTAATTTATAGTTTTATGTGTACAAAAATTGAACACTACATGTCTTATTGGTACAAACTGATTATCTTGGGCCCACTGATTAAAGGATTTTGTGTTCCATCCCAACTATTTTAATATCGCATGCACTTATAGCACTTTCTTGCGAATACAATTATATAATTAAATTATATATATATATATATATATATATATATATATATATATATATATATTATATATATATATATATATATATATATTCAAAACAACATACTTTATAAAACACTTTTATAGAACTTACAAATTTATTAGTGGCCTCTTCTAAGTTTTGTTGGCCCAAACGATGAGTCACCAACAACCCTTTTCGGACTCTAGCTTCATACCCCTTGAGCACATTACTTTTGATATTTGCATCAATTACAATATGTATTAAATTTTTAATCGATCACCATGTTATACAATTACCATTGCATTATGATCATAGACCATATTTATATTTTATAAGACATGAATGGAAACTAGACAACATAAAATATCAAATTAAAGAAAATGTGTTTATCAAACCACAACACAAAGCTTTAACTAGTCTTCTTTACAATACAAATGTCAATGTATATCCTTTATTTTGTTAACTAACATGCAACCTTATTAGTGTTGCTCCTCTAGCCACTTGTCACATAAACTAAACCAGAATATTACTCTATTTTTGGGAGGTCGAAGACATCTCCTCTCATCATTTGTGTTCCTTGGTAGTGAACTTGCAAATTTTAAATATAAAAAATATTTTAAATTTATATTTTATTTTATCAAAAAATTATATACACATTGTAATTACCCTCAAATTCCTCTTTATTCTCTTAAACCCTTTTGATGCAAATTATCTAATTAGATTTTGGTCGTAGTTGGTCATGTTGAACTAGGTAAAAGTTACATTGATGTAGAGCAAATGTGATTTATCAATCAACTCAATAAGTTAAAGAAGATCAACCACCAAAACTATCCCTAGTGCCCTGCTCTAAGGATCCACCACACAAGCCTCAAATGGCTCTTGACAATAAAAAATGATCTTTTTAGCCTTATTTGGCTTTCACTATTCATATACCATGTTTACAATATCATTTCAATCTAAGACAAGCTTCAAGATGATTGAAAACAAAAGAAAACACCAAACTTTGTTATCTTCCCCAAAATTGCCCTCTAGTGTTCTCAAGAACCATATCATTCATAAAAATGGTAGGTAAAAAATCATAAATCCCCAAGAATAATTAAAACTTGTTTCAAGTACCCTTTAGGCCCCTTGTGCTTATTACCAAATCTTATTTTTCAACTCTCAAGACAAGTCAAATTTTCATCACATTCTTTTTTAATTAACCTCATTCATTCTAATGATGTTACCATAGTTTTTCAAGCATAAAATTTTGTATACATGATTTCAAACCTAACTAAAGGAATTTAATGACACCCATTTCATTTTTATAACTCTATAAAATTTCCTAGTATAAATCCTCTTTTCTCCAAATTGTACCATTTCTATTAGGTCCAAGATTACTATAGTAGTTACCTTCAGGGAAAGCTGTTAGGATTTTCAAGTAATTGGAGGATTTTCATGAAACAATATCTTAAAAATAAATTATTATATTCCCTTAAGATAATAATTTACCACTTTAGGTCTCCAGATCCACCTTATGGCCCTTCAAACAAAGAAAAGAGCTTAAAACCTAGATAGGGTTTCTAATGACCCGAGAGATTTCAAAGTCTTATTAAATTTACTTTAAACAATTTCAAAACTTCAAATTCCTTTTGAAGGTTTTCTTGACCCTATCCAACTTCTTGTGCTGACAATATTTCCTAAGAGTGAGTATAATTTCAACAACAATCGAAGACTTTTCTATTTTGAACGATGAAACAAGGTATTGACACCTTCAAGGATCAAAATCTTCATAACAGCTAAGAAATTTCTCTCATCCATGTAAATATCACTTGTAACATATCTTTCACCTCCTTTTCAAAATGAATAAGCATGAAAGATATCATACAAATTAATTCATATATTCTACACAAGCTCTTTCCAACAAGAAAATAGTCGAAATTCCAAAACATGGTATCATTACTTATTTCTTATCATCTCCATTACAAAATATCAATATACATAGTTCTCTAACAATGAAAATAATCAAATAAATGATCTCCACACATATTTCTTAAACACTCTGGAGATAAAGGAATCAAATTTTTTATTCAAAACATTAAGTTTCTCATTAAAACCTTTCCTCCCGGGTTTATCCACAAGATTTGATCTCTCCTCTATCTGAAACACAATATATTTCATACAATATTTTCTTCTCCATGAGATATTGTAATGAATACTCCCCATAAATAATTCTACCATGATCTCATCCATCCTTTTCTCGTATTATGTCTAGTACCCTAATTGTTTCTTTGTTTCAGATACCCATAACATAACCTAAAAATCGTATTTTGCATCTTTTAAACATTTAGTAATTCATTTACACCCTAGTGACTCATTAAAAATCTCCAAGACACCAATCACACACCCTATTAACCATTTATAACCCTTAGCAAAACACTATCAAGCCAAAAATCCACCATAGCTAAGAGAAATTTGAATTCCTAGAGCATTTGAAGGCTCATCAAACCACCTAAGACCCCATGGACATCCTCTCAAAATGCTCAAGATGATTTTTTTGGAAATGAAGCACTCTAGGTGATGTTATGCATCATATATCAACAAACCTTCTCCATCTCTCAAGTGGGATTTGCAGCCACTCTAGATGACAATATGAATGAATCAATTTTCATGTTCGGTCAACTATTCTTTTTTTTAAATACTTAACCACAAAAATAGAAATCACTAAAAATGACATAAAATAAATTGAAAAAACTTAAACTAATACAATGATAAATTATTCTAGCTCAAATAAAATATATTAAAATACTTACTTGCCCCAAATATCCATTAATATTTTCATATCATCATTTACATAAAGGTCCATTTTGAGGTCCCCTTGCACCTAGTGTTTATAATTACTACGAACAAGATGAGAGGGTCTATCAACGTTTGTTGTTGGAGGGGGTGAGAGTGCATTTTATTTCCTCTTTAAGTCCACTCGGGATTTGATCATTCATACTTTTTGGGGTAGTGTGTCATCGTTTCAATAGGATGAGAGGGACCTTCATCGATGACGATCTAAAAAATGACGTCTCATTATTAAAAAAATTAATTAAAATCACTTTAAATAATAAATGAAGACTTTATACCTCAATGCAGATGAATCTCTCATCCTATTACTATCATCATCCTCATGTCGGTTGATATGGGATGTAGACCTATCATAATCAAGTCATGTTATAAGTGTTCAAGTTAATAAAAATATTAACAATATATACCTTTGTGTAGGGGACACCTAAAAGTAGATGAAGGACATGTGCTCATTCCACCACCATCATCCTTCATTGGCCTATATGGGAAGTAGAAATTTGATACACAATTGGTATTAAAAATTTCAATAGAATTAAATAATTTTGTAATTAAAAATAAATTATAAATATATACCTCTATGTTGAGTCCCTAGAGGTTGAGGGACGTCCACTCATACAAATGTGGCGGTCTTCATTAGATGGCTCTTATAGGTCTCTATAAGTAGTAGACCTGTCATTATGAAGATGTATAATTATAATTTTAAATATGAAAAATATTATTAAATTACAAAATATACTATAAATTTATACCTCTGTGGTGGGCGCGTAGAGGTCAATGAATGTTGAGGTGGCACATGAGTTTCATCTAAATCCTCATCCATGTCATATCGTTTTAGACCTCGATCTCTAAAGCCAACACAAATAAAGGCATCTAATGTTTTTGGAATAGGTGCATCCTCTCTAATATCAAAACCAAAATTATATGGTTTAGTAACAAACATTGAATTAATGCAAGATAAACATTGTAAACACACGATGAAAACAAAAAGTACTTAAAATGGGAAACATTGTATAACATGAATAAATTTTGGCACTTATCAGTAAGGGTGAAATCAAATTCAATAATTTTAAAATTTATCGACCAAAAAAATACATCATCTTGCATAGCTAGACATGAATGAATTATTGAAAAAAAAAAAAGTGACAAATTAGAGACAGAAAACAAATAATATGTTGTGTTCTACCCAAAGAATACATACCATCAATGGATAAAATAATGGTGGTGTTATTGTCCATTAGAATAGAAAAATTTCATCAACCATAATAATGTTCCACATGGAGAGGCGCCCTTAAGGAACACCATGAAGTAGAGATACCACCTCAACTTTAGACAAATCCATGAGATGTTGTGCATGGGGAATAGTTAAAGAAATGAATGTGAAACATTTTTAGGGAAGACTAGTGCAATACATTGAATGAAATATACATTATAATATTATTCAAATGTGGAGATAAGGCTCTTAGAGGAAAGTGTGATGAGAAACCACGGGAAGCGAACTAAGATAAATAAAATATTTTCCATTACATAATATTCTCTATACTTTAACACAATATACACTAGGTTTTATATTATCTATTTAAATGAAAATTTGCATACATGTAATAGGATATTTTTCATGTACTCTTCTTTTTCTCAAGTGGAGGGTTTTCTTGCCTTGTAGGTTTTAGTTTTTTTCCATATTTATATGGGTACCCCATTTTTGTCTTTTTGGTTTCTATGTTGTCTTTGTTCCTTTCTCCTCTTTCTTTATGTTGTTTTTTCTTACTATTTCCTCTTCCTTCTTGTTATCCTTTGTTTTTCTTCCACTAGGGTTATCCTCTCCTCTCCATTTTCACTTTCTTATTTCCTCTCGTCACTATTAAGAGGAAATGAAATAAAGTGGGATTTCCTTTAGTGTCCCACTTTATATTTTTTTAAAGTTATAGGTGGGAGATGCGTAAATGTGATGCAACATTACACCACATTTGTGCCACCCTCAACATTTTTTAAAAATAATAATAAACATTAATCACTAGACCCTACACCAAACCCATTTAGATTATAAGAGTCTAGATATACCCCATATTTATAGTTGGGTAATGTTTCCCACTCTATCTATACAAGGATTGGGATAGAGGGGTATCAATTATCAATTTATAATTTTCATGGTACTAATTATCTATCTATCTAGTTTTTGTTGCAAACAGATAGGATTGATAGGGAGGAGTGACTATAGATATATATAGTCAAGTTTTTATCTACGGAGATGTTGGTGGAATAATTTTTCATAGTGTAGATTATTGGTTTTCACTAATGATCATGGGGTTACACCCCTCCTTATTGTGTATGGGGAGGATCCCATTATTGAATATGAAGTACCTAAAATTGTGGGGTGGCTTTATTAGGCCGGGGATCACAAATGAATACTCCACTAAACCCATGGCAAAGTGCTTGTGTTGGAGCTCAAGATTGGACCACGCCCCGAGCCATGCCATAACTGACACTGGGATTTTGAGGCAACATGTGATTATCTCCAAGTTGTGGGACTTGAACTGAGATAGACCTCCAAAGAAGGTTGGTTCCTCTACTTATTCCTAATGCTAAACTACTCTTAGGAATTAAAATGTAACTATCTAACTCTACTCTATCATTCCAAGGGACCAAGGTGAGAAGGAGATGCATAAAATAAAATCCTAAACTAAGGAGGTGATAACACCAAAATAAGGGGAAAGACACTTTTAAATGAGAGAAAATGGAGGAAAATAAAGGTGGAGAGGGAAGAAATGAAAGCCACAATCCAAAAAAACATTTAAACTCCCATTTTCATACAATGCACAATAGAAATAAACTTACTTAATATGAAGAAACATACACAACATACCTGCAAGTAAATGAAGAGGCAATAAAATGCAACAAATCACCAGCTAAGGAAAAATAATAGCCATAAAACAAGTATTTTATTGCTTTAAGATGATGCACAAATCATTACAATGGAGGAAGAAGGTATACGAAATGTCGATCTTGAAAGGACCTAGCCACGAGTGAATCAAACTTCCCATGTTTTCCTTTCGGTTCGCGTCTCTTATCCCAGAGAAGAACTAAGTCATTGATTTGGAATTGCCTCTCCTTAGTTTTCCTGTTGAACAACCTCTTCACTTTGGACTGATGTTCCTCGATCTTGTTTTCCACTTGACTTATTTGTTCTTCAAGCTTGCTTAGGAACATGATCCTTTTATCTAATGCATTGGTGAAGCATTCATCATCAACTACTTGAGCTAATCATAATGTTGGTAACTCCAATGTGATGGGAATTTGAGCATCGGTTCCATACAAGATTTGAAATGGAGACATCCCTAATTTCCCTTTTTGGAGTTATGCGGTCAGCCCATAATGCATCATATAATTTTTGTGCCAATTTCTTTGATTTTCTTCTACTAACTTGCGCATGATAGTAATGATGTTTTTGTTACTAGATTCTGCTTGACCATTTCCTGTGGGTAATAATCTAACGAATGAGACAAAGATATCCCATACCCATAAAAAAACCTATCATCTCTACAAAAGAAAAATTGGAGGCATTGTTCACCACATAATCTTGTTTGGAATTCCATAACGAACCAATATATTCTCTTTGATGAAGTCACAGATTACAATAGTAGATGTTTGTTTCACTGGAATAGCTTCTACCCACTTCGTAAAGTAGTCAGTTGCAGTGAGCATGTGAGTATGACCAACACTAGAGTTTGGATTTAGAACTTTGATGAAATCTAAACCCCATTATTGAAAGGGTTCTTCAATGACAACTGGCTTCAAAGGCAAAGCTGCCAATTTTGGTCTTCCAACAAATTGCTGACAAGCTTCACATTTTTTACCCATTTCTGAGCATCGGAAAACATAGTGGGCCAATAATAATGTGCTCGCAAAATTTTATGAGTTTCACTGGGCCAGAGAAATGACCACCACAAGCATGATTATGAAAGGCTTCCAACAACCTAGGTTTTTGTTCTTTATCAACACATCTAAGGAACATGTTGTCAATTCCTTTCTTGAACAAAGTGTTGTCCCAAATGACATACCTAGCAACTCTTAATTTGATAGCTCTCTTTTCCTTAGTTGTTAGATTTTCAAGACATTCGCCATATGTGAGAAAGTAGGCTATATTCAGAATACCATTCATCGTGGTCTTTGACAAAACCACCAAGTGGTAAAATTTCTTCAACTGGTTCTTCTTCAAAGTCATCTCGTGGTTCATTCTCTGCGATGAGTTGGTAGAGTCCTCTTCCTCAAACCAACTTGGTAGGCTTGATATCCAAATCATATTCTAGATCTTGGAGACCTAATTACCTCTTTTAGATCTTGGTTCTTGTTGTGTCAACATCGATTTAATCATGTGTCGGTACTAAGACTTTAGTGTGAGAATTCAACACATAGTACCTAAAATGTTTCAAAGCTCTCACCACTATGTATGCATGCCTCTCAAGGGGAGTGTAATTGAGTTCATGTTTCTTGAATTTATAACTCATAAATGCAATAGGAGATTCGATTACCTCTTGATTATGTTGAGTCAAGATGGCGGAAGATCTATGTGTGGAAAAGCATACAAATAGATTATAAAATCCTTTTTAAAATTAGACACACTAATGTAGGAGCTTTTGCAATACACCGCCTTTATTTGTTCAAATGCTTCTCTACCTTCATTCGACCATTTGAAGGATTCTTTTCCTTTCATCATATCAGTGATTTCTTTGGTTAACTTAGAAATCTGGCATGAACCTTCTCAAAAATTTTCACCTTCCCAAAGAATGAGTGGACTCCAGGCTTACTTGTAGGCAAGGAAAGATTCTTGATAGCTTGAACACACTCAGGATTGATCTTAGTTCCTTCCTTAAAAACAATATGACCTAGGAGTTTACCTTCCGTAACTCTAAACACAAACTTTTTTGGATTTAGAGAAATCTTATGAAGTCTACACCTTTGCAATATTTTCTCCAAATCTCTTAGGTGATCTTCTCATTTCTTTGAGAACACTATCAAGTCATCTAGGTATATCACGATGATCTTGTCTTTATAATCTATGAATGCCATATCCATGGCCCTTTGAAAAGTAGTGTCGACATTTATCAAACCAAAATTCATTCTTCTATACGTGCAAATGTACCCCAGGGGGTGGTGAACGTGGTTTTATGTTGATCTTCTCTAGCCACTTCAATTTGATTATAACCAAGAGAAACCATCTAGCATAAATAGCATTTATGATCCAATTACTTCTTGCAATAATATGGTCCATGACCGGAAATGGATAGTTATCCTTCAAGGAAGCTTGATTAAGATTGTGGAAATCCACACAAATCCTAATTTCTCCATTTTTCTTATGAACTAGTATAATATTAGCTATCCAAGTTGAATGTCGAATAGGAAACACTATCGTGCATCTAACATCTTTTGAACCTCATGAAATATTTTCCCTGCAATCTTGGGATTATATTGTCTTTGCTTTTTCCTAAATGGAACTACACCAAGTTTCAAGGGTATGGCATGCTCCATTTCCCTAGGTTGGAAAGACTTCAAGTCTTCATATGAGTAAGCCAAGACGTTAGAATATTTGGTAAGGAGGCTTATGAATTTCTTATGCTCCTCAGGTGAGCAACACTTACCGATGTTGACCAAGTGAGGTTTATCCTTGGTACCAATGTTAACTTGCTCATAGTCAACAGAATTTGTAGGTCCTACCTGCTCTTTCTCTTTGATAAACCTGTCATGTTTATCAAAAAGTTCTTCAAGTGAAACCAATCCTTTTGGAATTTTATTTCCTTTGAGTTGAATGATGCCATCACTAGGATCTTCATTCTCAAATCCTTCTTGAATGGGTGAGGTTGTCGATTCATGAAATGTAGAATCACTTCCTTCAAAGTACAATTGTTCAAAATTATCCCTTTTTCCAAGAAGGCAATAATTTTTTGATCATCATTGAATACTTTCAATTTTCTGCATTGTCAGGAACACTTGGCCTAAAAACCATTTCGATGGTGTATTTTTCTTGATCAAACTCTGAATGAGGAATCATTAATGAAGTTGAGACTGCTAGAGAATCTTCTTTGTCATTCTTTTCGTGAGGGCAAATTTTATGGAAAAAGCATCGAAGGTTTCTATCGCATCCCACACTTTATTTTTGTAGTGTCTCAAACGATCATTCTTTACTTGGAATTGATTTTTAACTTGTTTCACAATCAATTCCGCATCTCAAAGATTTTAAAAAAAATTTTTTATCCCTTTCTCTTCTTGCAACTTGGAGGCCAAGGATTAATGCCTCGTATTCTACAGTGTTGTTAGTATTTGAAAATTGGAGTTTGTAAGAAAAAGGAAATATTTTACCATTCGGAGATATGAGCACCACTCCTGCGCACCGAACTTGTTGAGCAACAACTTCCATCAAACTCAAGATTCCATATCTCATTAGAGTCTTGGCAAGTGACCTCAGGTGCATGAACCTCTGTAGTCATCATATAATTACCCATACTTGAGTTTTGAAACAAGACCTGTGCACGGGATCATTAGTTTTCGTCACCATGAATTTTCCTGAGTTTTTGGCATTAGCTTCTTCATTTCTCCATTGATAGGGATCATAACATGAGACCAGTCCATTTGAATCTCACCACCTAGATCTCTACAAAATTTCTTGCTCAACAACATACCATATGAAGCAGGAATGTCAGCAACTAGAATGGTTACCTTAACTCGCTTATGAGGAAATTGGGCTAAAACCATTTGAGCGTCTTTAATCTGCCCAATCAGAGGAACTTGTCTTGTCTCCATGGAGTAACAAGATCCGAATGTTCTCATACAAGTCAACCCAAGAGCATGTGCTACTTTCGTAGGCATCACATTATCCGAGGCTCCAGAATCTATAATGCAATTACTTAATTTACATCCGTTGATCAAAAAGGACACAAAGAAAGGTTCAATATTTTCATTCGAAGGTGTAGTGGCGCCACAATATTTTGAGTCTTCCCATCTTTGGGAGTTTTCATAATTCCTTTGGAGGAATGAACAATAGAGTCACCTTTGATAAACTGGACCAATTTCTCGAGTTGATCCTTATTGGACTTCAAGTACTTTTCCTGTGACATGGAAATTTTTGTTTTATTGATATGATCAATGATATCAAATTTGGGAAAAGTACCGTACTTGATGTCTCAAATACTAGTTCTTTCAAACTTGATGATGGCACACTTTTGACGCTTTGCTTAGACTTGGTTGATACTTTGATGTCAAGAAGAAACTTTTTCGCCTAATTTATCAACTAATGGAAAAACTTAGACAAAGGCCCTCCTTTATTTAAGATAGTTTGACCTTAGAAACCTCAATCGCGTAGAGGACTCTTTAGGATCCTCTAATTTGTCTTGGAGAGTTAAAGAATTTTCCTTAGTCTTAGATGCTTTAGGAAATTCCTTGGAGCTCTTTTTATCTTCCACCTTAGTGAGAACAATGCTCCTTTTTCTAGAGAGAGTGTGTGAAGACAATGAAGGATTGACTATTCATGTCTTCTATACTTTCTTCGTATTCATCTTCTTCTTTTAACGGTACTCAAGAAAAGATTATTACTTTCTCCTTCAAGAAAGGACTTCAAGTTTAGATCACCCATAGAAATGTATCTTCTTCTCAATCTCAACGACTTCAACTTCATCATCACTTTCTTCAATAACATCACACTTTTGTTAGTATATGGGAGGTCGATAACTCCATGAATTCACTTGCTCAAGGAGAGAGAAGGATTTGTTGGGAACATAGCATTTTCTTAGGATGTCTTTATAATGAGTCTCTACTTTGAGCAACTTTCTTTTCAAAGCTAGCACATCAGATACAACTTAGTGTGAAAAGTATAGCTTAAAGCATTGGGGTTTTTGACTCTTTCCTGAGGGAAGTTTTCTTGAAATTTTCCGTCATGATTAAGTCATCCTCAATTTCTATGGCCAAGGAGGAGGAAAGTTCCAAAGTAGATCAAATCTGATCTGATAGCATACTTGAGGTTGTAGATGCATTAAAGAATCATTTAAAGACATAGGGTTTGGTTGAATCCGGCAAGAACTTTGTTCACCATTTTGTTGAACTTAGCCACGAAATTCCTCATGGATCTCCATGGTGTTTATTTGTCTGAGATCTTTCCAAGTGAGATTTTAATATTTTGAGCCCCGAGATGAAAATATGGGAAAGAAGAGCGGGAAAACTAGTTTGAAAAATGGCCTCTTTAATGAAGAGGTGAATAAAAACATCATATTTGAAGACGATATTCAAACTTAGTTTTCATATCTTGCTTTTGAATGCATCCGAATTTAACAGAATGCTGAAATCCAATGGCATGGTCAACATCTGTAATGTTTCAATGAAGAGGCGAATAGGTCCTCATATTCCTTGATCGGGGACATGTAGTGTTAGGAATTAGTATTTACATTTGAGAATCTCTTGGATTCAAATTTGAGTAATTATTATTAGACATTGGCACCTTTTTATTTAGTTGCCATATAAAACAACTAATAACAAATTTAATCCTGAGTTACTTTGTCCCCTACAAGACAACTCAGATGATTAGTATTTGGAGAATAGTTTCTAATTTATAGGAAACTATGTGCCTAATATTTGTTTTGCCTTTCTTGGTAAATAATCGGAATGAATTGAAAGATATATTTTGGAATTCCATGAATTTCCTTCCTAAATTGGACTCTTACATTTTGGTACACATAGTGGAGGTTATTCCTTGAGAGCAAGCAATTCAATTTGGAGATGCGCCACTTCGACACGTGGCTCAAAAAAAAAAAATAGCACAAGTAAGTTTTTTAAATGAACATATCTTCCTCATAAAACATCAGATTGAAGTTGATCATTTTTGGGTTGAAAAAGGAGAAAAAGCGTGAGTTTGAGTTTACATCAGGGTCAGATTTAGCATCTCAGATTCAAATGTTGAACACCTGCACCTTTCTGCTTAGCCCAAGACTTTTGTGGCTGGAAATGCACATCAAATTTTGGGAGCAACACACATGTTTAGCCCTCTTTTGAAATTCAATTTTTTTGGATTATTTAGAAAGTGTCATTTAAAATATATATATTTTGAAACATAGTTTTTACTTAATAGTTGAATTTTGAGGGCAATTCAAAGATTTTAATTGGACCAATTTACGGGAAGTCTTCATAATCTTTTGCTGGCTTCCCTTGTGATGTTGAGCGAACACTTTTTGCAAAAGTGTTTATTTTTTAATTCTCATTATAGTAGTTCTAAGAATGGGATAAAATGGCCAGATCTTCTCGATAAGTCGTTCATTCATATTTCTTTGCACATTGTTGTTTGATTTTGTGGCTCCCTCCACTTCATTATAGAGAGGCCCCCTATAACTGTCTCACAAGGAACTAAAATGATTTCATGCGGGGGAGAATTCTTTCAATGTGGAAAAAATGATAAAATATCTTTTGGGGGTAAAGAAGGATAAGATGGAGGAACCATAATTGAGGAAGGAGATACTAGTTCTTTCAAACTTGATGATGGCACACTTTTGACCAAATTGGTGGCTTTGGCTTATAATATGTGTGAGAAGAAGAATTTTCAATGTGGTTTCCATTTATCAAATTTGAATTGTGTTGACAAAGGCCCTCCTGATCTTGAAGATAGTGATTTACCTTGGAAACCTCAATCACCTTGGACTATTTAGAAGTATCATTTGTCTATGGAGATTCTTTGGAAGTTTCCTTAGTCTTAAAAAATGATCTTTGGGAACTTCCTCGAGATCTTTTTATCTTCCATGACTTAGTGGTATCTGCTCCTTTTCGAGAGCGATCAAGAAGATGAAGCTTAAGATCCAAAGATTACTATTCATATCAACACAATAATTTTTTGTATTCATTTCTTATTTGAATTTCACTCATTATAAATGATTATACCAATGTTCCATTCCCTTCTATACTCCAAAACTTCAGGTTTAGATGTTCCAATCTAGATCTTCTTCGTCAACCTAATGGCATGTGGAGTTCAACTTATCATCACTTTCTTAAACGACATCACACTTTGAGTTAGTTGTGGGAGATGCTTTAAAACTGAAAAAGCCTCAAAGAAGCATTACGTAATTCGGATTTGTTGGGAATGTATCCTTTTCTTGGGATGTCTTTGTAAGGAGTTTTGAGATTGCATGTTTGTTTTACAAATTGCGATTTCAAAGCATAGTGATGAACATCATTAACCAGTAACTTAGTGATGGATCTTGAAGTTTGTGGGGGGGTTTCTTGAATTTTTCGAGGTGGAGGGAAGTTTTGATGAATTTCCAGAGGGTCACGCCATGATTAAGTCATCCTCAATTTCTATGTTTAAAAGGATTGAGAAAGTTCAAAGTAGCCACTCTAGCCCATTCTCACGAGGTTGGACATAGCACATGGGTTTTGCATCTGTGTTAATAAATGTGTGAAACATTTTTTCTACCATGTAAACACTCAAGGGGGAATGTTAGGAATTAGTATTTACATTGTAGGATAATAATTCACCATTTTGTTAACTTAGCCTTAAATTCCTCATGGGTTGTTATCTTTCTTTTATAAAGAAGTTGGGCAAAAAGAGCATGTTCATATTTGATGTTGTCTTAAATCAATCTTCAAACGTGATTAGTTTTCATATTATTCTAGTTTGAAATGTTTCATAATCCATGGAAGATGATGAAATATTTAATAATTACATACATTATGTAAATAATCCGGAATGAATTGAAAGATGAATCATTATTCCGTCATATTTTATGAAAAATAGTCACATGCTCTTACATGTAGCAAAGAAAGCATAAATGTGGTCATCTAGTGATGTCTTCCCATCTCCGTCGAACTTGGGAAGAATATTTCTCGATCCTCGTGGGAGGTCATGTCGAGTGGTAAGGCCATGGGCCTATGGAATTCCCCATGGTACATTAACTGCCATCTTGGGAAAGGTAGTATGTGAAGGCAAAAATGACATGAGCAAGGACAAGTGCTTGACTTGTAGTGATTCCTTCCTTACTTTCTCTTTTAGGACTTGATGCAAGGCTTATAGATCTACGAGGTGTTCTTCTTTGGAGGAGATAACTTGAAACCAAACTTTCCTTGGAAATCAAAAATGGGATCAGATCGACCTTTAGCTTTTTCTCCTCGTGTAAACCTCTTTCCTGCCAGTTTGAAATATTTACTGTGAAGGGATCACTGGCATGTTCTGATCGGCTCTAGCCTTTTCTCTTCGCTCTCTTTCTTGAGCTATTTGTGCTTGAATAACTCTAAAGAACTCTCATGGCTTGATCTTCTTCATTATCTAGTACTGATGCGGTGAGATGAAAATGATAGTTGCTCGTGTGCTTTTCCCAAATAGCTTGCCTTAGATCGATGATATATCTTCTTGAGTATCTGCAAAAATTTCGGTTGCAAGATAGGTGGGTTACTTGTAATAGTCATACAAATTATTACCTTGGTGGAAGAGGGCCACGTCGATGAACAATGATCAACATGTGTCCAAGAGGTCTTCTAGCCACAAGTGCAGTGCTCTTCTTCTAAGGTCTTCAATGTAGATTTCTCTATCAATGGCTCTATCAACAACCACAAATTGCTGCAAACTTTCACAGTTTTCCCAAGCTACTGTTCGAAGGTTAGCAGCAATGTCTCCTTGAAAATATTCATCGAGCACAAGGTTCGGTTGAAGAACTGGAGCTTGTGCAGAGGGGATAGTCATAAATATTTAACCAAGCATTGGTTAACGATTCTAGAATCCCTAGTAGAGTCGCCAAAAACTATTAGCATATGGATTTGCACGCATGCAAATGACATGCAACAATGTGGGAATGAAGTCCCTCCTCAATGAAGGTGAGGCTACCTTTATTGAAAGCCAAAACTGTATTTACACCTGTACATTCAAAATCGTATGTGGGGGTGTTTTGGAACATCAATGGAAAGAAAAGTGAATGAGGGAGATGGAATGGAATGAAGGAAAGAAATGGAAAGGAATGAATGGAAGGAACATGCAAGAGTTAGGTAAAAGCAGAGCCTAATATTGCATGGAGAAGAACAATAAATAACTAACACAAATAAAATGGAGTTTGCATCAGTTAAATGAGAATGAGTAAAGGGAACACACATGAGCAAGTAAATAAAGAGCTTGATCACTGTGAACAAGAACAACAACTTAATAACGTTGACAATAAGATCAAAGACAATATTTGCATGCAAGATTTAAACATCTAACATCTAATGAACATAAGAACATCAAATGTTACAAGAGACAATGAATGAGACACAAAGTTCATATTTCATTAACTCCAAAATGTCTTCACAAAAGAACACAAAGTTTCTTCCTAAAACAAAGCTTGCACACAAAAGTATTTTCTTCTCCTCTCTCAAAGTCACCTTTACAAATGAGCCCTCACTTCCTTTTATAACCCAAAAGTTGGTTACAAAGTAGTTGGGTTTTACATGAACATTAAATAGGCACTTAAGTGACCTTTGACTTTTTCAACCAACTTTATTAAAAGCAACTAAAAATAGAAATCACTTAAGTCATCCACAGTTTTCCGAAAGCAAACTCAATAACAACATCCTTTTCTTAAAATTCCACTTTTAAAACATACAATAATAACCAGTGCCTTATCCATTGAAATGGGGTCCACCTATCTCAAACGTATGAGAAATGGACTCTCCCACTTTGTTAGATACCAAGAAAACTATCTCCTTGAACCATCGGTGAAATTAGGATCTACCGCTTTCACCAATTGAAAGGATCTGAACCTTCCCAATGTTTCAAACATCTTTTCTTCTTCTGGAGGTTCATTTGGTCGAAGAATAGCCTCACAAAATACCTACAATTCCAAAATCCTACCTGGCATATCATTTAAATTAACCATCTTTGATTGAGCATTCTCAAACAAGTTCTTTAATTTGATGCAACGCTCCATTGAAGTTGAAGAGAAATTATTGGCGGGAGTATACATGTCCTTAAACAATTGTGAAAATTGCTCTTCCACATGTTCGATGAACACCTTTGATTATGCTCATTTACGAGTTCAGTAAGGGATCTCAGCTATGAATTCTTGAATCAAGGTGAGTGAAGTGAAGGCTTCATTGCATATGCTCTCATAATGGATCATAGAATCCTCGAGAAGCATCTTCCTTGATTTGAGATGCAAACACCAAAGAAAATGTGTCCCTCGATGTTCAAATTCGAGAATTCCTTCAATGGCTAAAACTGAGGATTCCATACTCGTCATCTCTTGTAAACTGGGCAATATCTCATCCAAATTTGATATGTTAGAAACAAAATTTTCCTTGAAAGAAAGAATTGGATCAAGATATGCACTGACATCTTCATGGAGCTTAACCGTTGTTTTGATCATCTCTTGGCCTAAAATGAGAATCTCTGAAAGCCAAGTTTTAGTGACATGGCCCAATGTGTTTATTTATTTTGATAAATTGAGAGTTTCTTCATCAAGGGCAGCCACTGCATCAGTACTGGGAAAGTGGATGATATGGGATTTATCAGATGTTGAACATATTCCACCAATTGATTCTTTTCAGCCTTGAGCTAAGAGTTTTGAGACTTATATTTCTCAAGTCTCTTAAGCACGATATCAATTGAATCTCGAGCCATCGCCATGTCACTTTCCAATGTGGACCTCCCAAGTCCAAGTCTAGAAACTTCATAATCAGCAGATGTCATGGCATCATGCTCCTTGTCAACTTGTGGGATGGCAAGATCCGCAAATCTATTTCCATCACTATCCACCATTATTCGAGAAAGCACTTTAGGCTTCTTGGGAATGACATCATTTGAAAGTTTGAAAAGGGCATCAAAATCAATGTCAATTGCCTTGACAACCCTCTTCCTTTTCTTGACTTCGCAATCAACCCAAAAAGGAGTATCATTCACTATTTTTGCATACAAAATCCTGGAGCTCAAAGCAACATTCTCATTGTTCTCGACATCATGAGATTCTGCAAGAATCCTTTCCATGACCTCGATTTCAGGAGAAATAACCTCGATATCCACCTCCTGATCATTTGGGAGATTTTGGGAAATCTCTTCGTGAACTGTAGGTTCCAAGTGTTCGATATTTGGACTACCTGCACCTGAGTGGATGCTTGTGCAAGGCATGGCTGAGGATCGTTTGTCACTAGCTTTTGAGAACTATTAACAATGTGAGTAGAAGAATCTCTACTTGAAGTAGAAAATCCCGATACACGCTCTCTTCCTTCACTGGGGCTAGGACCCTTAGATTTTTCTCCTCGTGACACATTATTCGGTGAAGTGGATTTTGGCAACCACTCCTTTCTTGCTTGTTGTGTATGATTGGATGGCACGGAGGTCGATTGAGAAGGGGCTTTGGTTGAATGGAGACCTCCTCGAGTTGGCAATTTTTTGTGATCCTGAAGTATGATCTTGAATTGATTGTAACTTGGCAAGTTCTCTTTCATACCAAGATATGCTTCTTTCAAGGATCGGTTGATTCTTGCTATCAAGAGAAAATTCATCTCTTTTGGTCCAATCAATTCGTGGGGCAACGGGGTAAAATAAATTGCATCATATGAAGGATCAATAACATCTTCATCATCATTTATGAATGAATCTGGAGGGTTCTTGATGTGAAAGGCCTTGATCTGAGCAAGGGTTAGGTGAGAAAACTCTCGTCTTCTTACTTCATGCTCGTCTGAACAGGCAGCCCAAAATCTTCCATGGTAGGGTTATGTTGATACTTTGCTCCAAGAATCTTCTGCATATATCCATTGATATCAAACTGGGCTCTCTTCACATATGGATGAATTGTGATGAGGGAAAACTCTTTTTCCATGAGTTGTGCACTGAAGAGATTTGGACATTGGTATTCCCCGATTTGGATTGGGAAATGAATTCTTGAGCGATGCTTGTCACTGAGAAGACAATGAACTTGGAATAGTTGTTGCGCAAGCTCCATCAATGCCCATTTTTCACGACGATACTTAGGAAGTTTCCATGGAGTACCCGCAAAGCCACTTACGCGAATGTAGGAAAAGGATGAGAATTGAATAAACCATGTTCCCCATTGGGAAATGACATCCATGGCTTCTTTAGAAAATATTTCCTCTGTATTCCGATTCAGTTTCGAATCACGCGGAAGGTGAATGCATCATTGACTCTTCTAAAATGGTGAGAGCTATTTTTGAAACTTAGTTGCATGGATAATAATGGAAGACACTATTTGATGGACCCATGACTCCTCTTGTTTCGAGTCCAGAAAATAGCTTTCTTCTTGCCACTGCATAAGTCAGATATGATGTCATGTAGAAGCATCCAATCATCTTTACTTCAATCAATTGTTTGTGAAGGGTATCATTGATGATGGTGGCCCAATCCACAAACTCTCTCTTGGCAAGGATGATACAGATAAACTGATACATCCATGGGTGGAAAATCCTTAGCAGAGGGTAAACCGAAAACTTGACTTAGAGAGTAATCATGTCCCCGATTTCTTCCACGAACTCAATGCGGTACAGTTCTTTAGGAAGCCGGTCAATTCGAGGCCTCTTGGTCACTAACCATTGTTATTAACCATCTTGCTCCACCTGAGGGGTTCTTCATCCCAAAATTCTTGTGTTGACTTTCGAGTGATATCCGCATTCTCAGGGAAGTCAGGTATGAGAAATTCCTCAATGTGCTCTGGTGTGATTAAGAGGAAAGGCTCACGATTATCTTTAAAAATTCCTCGTCTCTCGGGATCATAATGCTCCACGCAAGTGATAACCAGCTCTGACATTGCACCGAGACAGAAATGTTGCTTGGGGTAGACCACTATGGTAAAGCCTATCCGAGAATATGGTTTTGCCTTCAGCTTTCACCCGATCGCAAAATTGTTGCACATTGATGTGACCCAGATTTGTATCAGTGATATTATCATATGCCGACTTAATGGAACTGGGAGGGATGATTCCTTGGAATTCATACTTGAGTGTGGATTTGTTCGATTTCTCCACTGGCTTCCTCGATCTTCCTGCAGATTTATTAGATTTTTCGCCATTATGAATTTTATAGAAAAATGACTTGCATGCAAAACAATGCAAGCGGGGTCGGGTCTTAGTCTCTGAAACCCCATCAATGCAAGAAAATATGACTTGTTTTTATTATTATTATTATTATTATTTTAAAAATAATAATAATAATAATATTATAATTTTATTTTTTTTTTTTTTAATACATCACATACACATCGAGACTAGGCTCGAATTTCGATTCTGGTGACAATGATTTATTTATTTATTTTAAATAAACAAAATCACCCGATTTTAATATCCCGATTTTTTATTTAATTTTTGGAGCAAATTCTCCTTGGTATGCATGAAAATCATTGATTTTAATGACCACGTACTTTGAGATTTACTTCTTCCTTGTGATCTTCTGATCGATGCGTGAGTATACTTGCTTAATTCTTCTGCAAATGTGTGGACTCTTCTGGACTGCCTTTTTAATATTTTATTCCTGAGTGAATGTGTGATGATCCTTGGGCATTAAAAATGGCTTCTTCCTCCTATGCAGTGTGATGGTCTTTTGTTAAGGCACGCTTAAACTTATTATTTTTGCCTATGCGTGTGGAATATTATTCTATTTGCTAAAATGCTTTATTTCCTTTTGTTTTTAATTTCCTTTCTTCCTTCTTTCGCTGGATTTTCCTCTCTTGAATTGGAATGGAACTCTTGCTTTGCTTTGGTTGTTACCTTTGTTGATGTCTGCGTGGGAGAATGCTTCTAAACAAGTGCATGGAAACTTTGCTTCTCTTTATCTCCCTTTCCCACGTGGCTGCTCCTCTTGGTGAATGCGTTGAAAACTTGGACTATTTTTTTTTTGCTAAAATTTGTTTGACCTTTCTTTTTCAACGTGATTTCTTGCTATTTTGCTTTCCTTTGATGCATAAAACAATGTGTAGATTCTTTTCCCTTCCTTATTTTGTGGTCTTGGTGTGGTCTTTTTTGGTGCGTGGATCCTAACCTCTACCTATGTGTGAAGATGCTCATCAAAACAAAACAAAATGTCCTTTTTTTTGGTCTTGTTCTCCTCCTTCCTCCACATTTGAAACTTAGACTATTCTTTTTGGAAAAATGTGAATACTATTCTATTGTTTTTTAAATTGTTTTTTTCTTGCTCCTTTTCTCCAATGTGTGGGCTTTTTCTAAAACTAATTTTTTTCCCCCTTTTTCCTTCTTGTCAAGGTTGAAAGATCTAGAGAATGTGTGGAGCTGCTTCTTTGACTATCTTCTTTTGGATTCTTTCATATGTTTTTATTTTGCATGCGTGGAAGAATGTTTTATGTATGATTTTAAAATTTTCCTTTCAAATGCATGATCTCCGTAAAAGACAAACAAATCCCCTTTTTTTTTTTTCTTCATGCATGCGTGGAAAGTATTGTTGTTTTGTATTATTCCATGAACAACTCTTAAACAATGTGTGGAATCTCCTTCAAACTTTACTGCATGGAAATTAATGAATGTTCTCTTCAAAAAAAAGGCATGCAAATTGTTCTTCCTCCCTGCGTTCTTGGCTATGAGTATCCTTGAGATGATTTGTTGAGGGATGTGATAAAATATTACTCTGAGATGTTCCTTTAGAAGAAATAAGAAGAAATTGGAAAGCTTCACATGACTTCTTCCAACGAGTTTTAAAAGGATTTTATGAGGATTTAGGAAGCTTCCTCACAACCATTTCTTATTCGTCCCGTTAAAACAACTTCCCTCTTTCCGAGTAGTGGCATTAATTGCCAGGGGGAAGTGGGGAAATAAACAACCATTTGCCAAGTGGAAATGGCAAGGTGGGTTGGCAATCCCCATTTTATTTCCCCATGTGGGAAATGGGAGATTTTTTTTGCCCATTTTGCCAATTCATTGATTTGGCAATCGGTGGAAGAAATCCCACAAGCGGGAATTAAAATAAATTTTCCAGAAAGGGGAAATCCGGGTCCGGAAGCCAATTTGGCATCCCGACAATGGGAAGCGGAAGCTTATTTTTCCCCGACAATTAAAATAAATCTTGTTGAATGAATTTTAATTAATATTTATTTAATTAAAAACCCCAAAGTTATTAAAAATTGATTTTATCACTCCTATCCTCTCCCGTGCTTCTACGTCATATGCAATTTCAGATTCCAAAACCTTTAGTGAGCATTGACGACACTCTCCTTAGTATGTTTCAACTAATACCTTCCCATATCACTTCTTGTTTGCTCATAAATTAGCTAAGTCCCTCTATTTCCATCTCTTGCTTAAGGTTTCATATTGCACATACTTTTTGTTTGTGTCTTACTATATATTAGCATTTATACATTATTCATTACATTAGTTACTCTAAAATATAGATTTAATTCAATTTATATTAAATCAACTAATTAAAAATTACAACAAAATAATTATTTTGTAAAAGATTATCAAATTTTTTGTTTACATAATTTTGTAATGTTCATTATTTTGCTAATTTCTCTTATTTGTCTTCAAGTTTCTATATTTTGTAATTTTGACATAAATATGAAATTATTACCAAGTTTCATCAAGTTCGATATTCAAGAGCTAGAGATATGTAGAAGGTTTACAAGGGTATGTGTGTTGCAAATAGAATGATAAGTGCATACTTCAACCCACCCTCTCTGTATCATGTTGTGTGTTTGAGATTGAAATTGGAATTGGAATTGTATGATTAAGTGAAACATTGGAAATGTGTGTGTTATTCAATCTACTTTTACCTCAATGCCAAATGGAAACATGTTATTGAGATCCATTAGAAAACATTTGAAAGTGTATTTTATTATCTATTAGGGTTATAAATGTTGTAATAGGCATGAAACCATGCAAGTTGGATATATGAGGACTATAAATACTTCAATGGCATTACCATTTTTATTTCTTTACACCCACAATGAATCATTTTGTATGCATGGTTAACCTTCTTGGCCATCTTGGCTATCTTGGGAAACTCTAAACTTTATAATCTAAAAGCTAATTAAACTTTTGGCGAGCTTATATGGACGTTTTTTCTTGGTGGTTGGATGAGTAGGGGTATGAGAGGAAAATAACTAGTTGGTATTTATTAGTTTCCCCACTACAACTAATTATATCCCCAAGTTTCTACATTGAAGAAAATTATTGCGTGGTGTAAACATTTTATGGGTTCCTTTAGAGTTACCACATTTTTTTAGTTCATTGTGCAAGTGTGTACTAAGGGCCATCCCTATAACATGTATTTCTTAACTTCGTTGTTAATATTAGAAGTATTTTTGAGTTTCATATTTTAACATTAAGGGATTTTTCACCTTAGTTGACCTTGTGCTCATTTTAAGTATCTAGGGAGTTTTAGAATACCTTAAAATTACTTTTAATCATGATGTGGGGTGATCATTGTTTTCTTGGACACTATATCACATACAAAAGTAGTGTAAACAACCATATTTCACCTTGTGAAAGTTATTTAGAACCAACATGACAAATGAACTCGCATTTATTTTTCTTGCAACCTAATGTCTTAATCATCATTTTAACATATTTAAATTGATGAATAATTATCTAGATAAATTTTACCTTAAGGGAAGATAATGCAAAATCGCATCAAAAACTTCCCATGTAAAATAATGGATAAAGTTGGAGTTCATGCTATATGAGAATAAAGTTTGGAAAAAATTCAACTTTTCACAAGTTCGGTGAGGTTTGGTGTAAAACTATACTCAACAAAAAAATTGCATACTTGATGTCCATGTGAAAATGAGAGTTTCAATTTAGGTTATGGACATATATCAAGTATAATACAATTCTTATTTTGTATAATGTTATAGTTGTTTGCATACACAAAGCACGAACTATTTGAAAAATTGACTCAGGATATGCAAACGTGTCATGGAATGCATTTGTTTAATTTATTTTATCGACAAAATTACTCAAGGATAGTGGTCCCATGGAATAAAATTTTATAATGTGTTTTATTGACATTGAAATAAAATCAATAACTTACTTGAACTTGATATCAATTATTTACAAAAATAAAAAAATAAACTTACCTTTTTACGCTAAAAAAACACCAAATTGTTTGAGCTTTTCTACTTCTTTTAAGAGTGAAAATGAGGGTGTAGTGAAAATGACATTCACTTGGGATTAAATAGGCAATGTGGGGCCATACATTTAAAATTAATGTGACACAAATATGGTGTAAAGGTGACACTAAATGTGTCACAATTACATCACATTTGTGGCATTGTTATCACACCGTCTTTACATTCAATATCCCTGAAAAATAAAATTATAAATACCATCCACAAATTGATACAAAATTGACCCTATTTTTTGATGTTTTAAAGACTATATGTAGTAGTGATATCATTAAATTCTTCAATTTTTATAAAATCATATACTACAAAAGAAACAACATTTTACATAACATAAAAAATATAACATTAGATTTTTTCAAAATAGTATAGGAAATTCAATTGTGATAAAAATTAGGTTTCAAATAACCAATACATATACATCAATCATTAGTGTCAACATTTTTTCCTCAATCTGTTGGTGTTGTTTTTCCTTTAAAACTATAGTTAATCAAAAGCTCTTCACCAACTCGATATTTTTATCACTTCCACCATGATAAAAATAGGTAATAAAGTGGCCCTTTCATTTCATATTCTTTGTCATTAGTACACTCTATAAATTGACAATTGGGAGATATAATACACAAACACCCATAGGAACTATTGATGAAACCAACAATATTTTAAAATGTGTAAGCACATCCATCAATGTACATATGATCATGTATACAACGAGTTGTCTATGGACTGTAAAAATATGTTCTTCCATCACTTCAGCATTACAACACATGCCATATTTGGATAAACTAATTGTATACCTCGCCACATGAGTCTAACATGTAAATTGGTACATTGAGCCATAAAATGTAATATCGACAGCCCAATAAACATTGAATAGTAGACCCAACATTAATTGATTTCGAGTTAATATCCCAATACTGCATTAGGAATAGTATAAGGTTGTATCGTGTAGCTTTGCTTCCAAAATGTGAATTCTTCATAAGATGCTAGAAGTGTTTTATCCATTAGCCACACCCTATCGATATTGATATTTTTACAATGCCTTCGGAAGTTCCAAATCATCTTTGGACTCTTCCTCATAATGTGTAATATGATATCCCCATTTTTGCATGTAGATTTACTTAAATTTTTGACAACTGTTATTTCTCCATGCACCAATGAAACTACTTTCAACCTCTTCCTCTTCAACACATTTTCCCAAAATGTCCTCTGTCAAATCCATATTGTCTTTATAATTTCCTACAATTTCCATATTGTCTACATATGAGTGTGCAAACAATTTTGACGTGGTGAAGAGAAAATTAAATTTTCTAGAATGATATATTTGAAACAATAATGACAATTTCATTATTTTACAAATATTATCTAAAACCAAATACTAATAAGAAAATTACAATAATATCATTATTTTACAAAAACTTGCCAATTATTTTTAGTTTACATATTTCTATAATGTTCACTATTTTTCCTAATTTGTCTTATTTTCTTTAATTTTCTATATTTTGTAATTTTGACATAAATATGAAATTATTAACCCAAGTTTCATGAAGTTCAAGTATTCGACACGGTGTGGACATCATGGAGAAGGGATCACATTTATCGGATGTTGCACTTGTAATTACCTTGATAGATATGCATGCAAAATATGGTAAAGATTAACAAGACATGATAAGTTTTGGGGAAAATGACTAAAAGGAATGTAGTGAAGTGCATTTTGTCAAATGGTGTTTGTTGTAATTACATTATAGATAAAAATGCTAAAGTACTATATTAATAAAATTTCTAGGTTAAAACATTTCATATTTCCGTTTTAGGATAAGTTAAGTTTCCAAGTAGAAATGTATGTATAATCTGAAGCATATCGAAGATGTGTATTGTTGTAAAATGTAAATAAATCAGCTATCTCAACCTTTGGGTGAAAATCCTTTTATATTCTCTCTCTTTTATGTTGAACAGGTTCTACTTTCCCTTTGAAGGAAACATGATTTTATAAGAACTAGAGCTACGTAGAAGGTTTACAATGGGTTTGTGTGTTCGGATCGAATGATAATTGCAACAATTACATGATATTCACAAAGTGGTTATGCAAGGATGATTTCAAACTCTTTGAATTTATAAAGCACTCCTTAGCATTATATACTTTTATTGTGTTTATGTGCATGCAACCATGCAAGTTGAGTGGATGAGGACTATAAATACTTCAATGGCATGACCATTTTTTATTTCTTTACACCCACAATGAATCATTTTGTATGCATGGTTAACCTTCTTGGCCATCTTGGCTATCTTGAGGAAGCTCTAAACTTTATAATATAAAAGCTAATTAAACTTTTGGTGGTTGTGTGGATGTGTTTTCTTGGTGGTTGGATGAGCAGGGGTATGAGAGGAAAAGAACTAGTTAGTATTTATTAGTTGCCCCATTCAACCAATTATATTCCTAACTTTCTACAATAAAGACAAGTGTTGTGTGATGTAAATCTATTTGGAATGAACTTGAAAAAACAATCCACATTTATTTGCATTATATGATTTATTATTTAATTTATTTTATTAATTAAATAATCATATTATATGGTTATATTATAAACCATAATATAAAGTTGTTATATGGTTTTAAACCATTTTGTCTTTGGTTTTAAACCATATTTGTCTTTTTGTTTCACAGGGATAATTGTTACAATTATTATAACAATTTATATGCTTCCTGATGTATTATTGGAAGCAGTTGTGAGTATGGTTTTACCTGTGCAACATATTTGTTTGTCTGCACATTGCTGTCCAATATGTATAAATATTGCAGCACTCCATTGTAATGGTTAATCAATTTCACATTAATAAAATATACAGGCTTCCATCCCTGTTTGTGAAATTACATTTGGTACCAGAGCGAATCTGACCCTGTGAAGGAGTGGAAAGAGAATGCAAGCAGAGATAGAGAAGATTGGAGAAGAGTATGCAGCAATAGAGAGCCTGTGCAGCCTCCTGCAACCTCCCAGCCTCATCTCTGCCTTCCCACATCCCCCAGTTCGTTCCAGGTGTTTGAAACATTTTTTTTTTTTTACACCGGTGCACTCAAAGCACTGAAAAAAAATTTGTCATTGTAGTATAAAATTTAAACAAAGAAAAATATTCCCCAATAGGGGTTTTGTCTCTAAATTTAAAAAAAGCATTTAGTCTCTGCTAGTTTTAGCAAGAGTTGCTTAGGATTTGGAGGTCTTGATTTCTTTATGTGATTTGAGAATGCATTTCAAGTTTTTCAAATGCATTGTGAGTTTTTTTCTCTGATCTACATACAAGAGCTTAATCAAGTTTTTATAAATCAATCAACATACATTGCATGAAATTTTCTTTACAAGTCCACACAAAGCAATGCATACATCCAGATCAAAACTACTCTAGAAGTTGCATAAAAACAATGGTCACACTCAAAAAGCAAAAAGAACTTCACAAATCAAGCTGACATCAACAGACGCAAAATGAAACTCACAAACCAAAAAATGCAAAACCATCCACACAAACAATGACTCCAAAAACAAACAAATGATCAACCACGCAAGCGACCATGCACGCCACAGCCAAATGGCCCAACAGGCTCCTCCACAGTCAACCAAACACTGCAGCAAAAAAATAAAAAAAAAAACAAATCAAAGTCTCCACCAAAAAACCGCACAAAAAAAAAAAAAAAACAAAACTCACATCATACAAAAAAAAAAGGAAAAAAAAAAAAAAAAAAAAAGGCAAAAAAAAAAAACAAAAGCAAAAAGGAATCAAAGGAGATATAAAAAAAAACAAATAAATAAAGTTTAAAGATCCATTTTTTGAGCAAAGCAAAACCTAAATCACCTCCAATCTCACCAACATGTGCCACGTGGAGATTCCAAATCAAGTCTTTTTAAAGAGGTAGTCATCCTTTATTTTATTTAAATAAATATTTTTCATTTTATATCACACCAATGCCATGTGAGCCAAGTGGATAGAGGAAAGCCTTGGGAAGTGGGAGGTGTGGGGTTCAAATCCCCCCCAACAACAAAAACATTTTTGAAATTTAGCGGAATTTTTGGTGAATTTACCAAATTTAGTGGAAAATTTTGAATTTAGTTATAACTAACTAAATTTAGCGGAGGAATCCCTAATTTAGGGTAAAAATTTTTTTTTCTCCCATTGGTCTGTTTTTCATTTTGGACATTTTTTTGCAAAAGGAGACCCATCTAAAAATTGCATTTTCAGCTTTTTTTGCAATTTTTAGCATTTTGGGTCGTATTGGGCTCAGGAGGCCACCAGGACCCGCGAAAAAAATTTTTTTGCCTGCCATTCAAATTTTCCATTTTTTTGAATGTAAATTGTATACTGCTTTATATATATTGTACTAATTTGCAGGTTGCCATAGTCAACTGCAAACTTTGTAACTGCTCAAAAACTGGCAGAATTGTAATAAAAAACAATAAAAAATTGGTTCTATAACACTCACGAGATCCTAGATCTCATTCGCAGCGTTCAGTATATACGGTGCCTCTGGGAAGCGCTTATGGGTAAAGCCATCATGACTACTACTGCACTTAATGCCTAATATAGCTGCAACAACGTCATCTGGGCATCGTCCCTTTAAATCGACGGGGAGTAATAAGGTCACAGTGCACACACTATGAACCATCCCATCCATCTGTGAACGATTGCACGACATAAATCCGACTGAGAAATTATCCAAGTATATAGTGAAGTTACGCGCACGTATGAGGATATTTCTTTGAGCCGGTGTCAATAATCACATAGACCCCATCCAGTATTATCTTGGTACCACGTATTGAATTCTTTCACGTACGTTAACGCCTCTTTCACGTACCACCGGGTATATAGAAAGGGCGAGCTTCTTCCACGTACCGACGGGTATATCAGAAGGGCGCGTATATAGAAAGGTTCGGTATATCAGACTGACGGTATATAGATTGGGAGACCTAATACCTGGAGTGATAAGAGCCAAACCCTGTCAGTGATCTCTGCAAAATGGGCACCAATGCCCCCAAATTTTTTCTTCCGGATTCACAATTGCTCAGAGGAAGCAACTATGCTGCATGGAAGACAAAAATAAAGACACAACTTGAGTTTGAAGAAATATGGCCTGTTGTGACTGGTACTCTAACCAGATCAACAACTGATACAACACAACAACGATAGTTTGATAGAGCAGATCAGAAAGCAAAACTCATCATCTTGTTTGGAGTGTCCGACGATGTGCAAGCCCACATTCGAGATGCCACAACAAAAAAAGAAGCATGGGATAAGTTGAGCACAATATATGAGGCCAAGAACAAGAATGTCATACTAAATTTGCAGAGTCAGTTACATACACTTGAAGTTCAAGTAGAATGAGAAAATTGAAGCTTTCTTAAGAAGAGTTGCAGAGTTGAGGGCTTCACTTCTAGCCCTAGGAGAAGAGGTCAAAGATGAATCTCTCATTCCCATTGTTTCTGAGAGCTCTCCCTTCTTCTTACCACATTTTTGTCACAACTCTAAACTTGTGTCGATACGACAATTAGTTTTGACAAGCTGGTAAACCTACTGCAACAAGAGGAAGCAATGCACAATAAGGATGATGAAGAGGAGCAGGCACTGTCTTCACATCAAAAATGGAAAGGAAAAGGTAAAGGAAAACCTAAATCCTATCAGAAGTCCCAACATCAGAATCAGTATCATGGGGACAATCAACAGAAGAAGCAATGTCCAATTTGCAAAAGAGGACATGACTTAAAAGATTGTTGGTATAACACTTATAAGAAAGGTTCATCAAGCAACTCTGGACCACAACAACAACAATCTTACAAGGGACATTCTAACAACTATCATGGGTAGAAAAAGGGGAACTGGAAAAGAAGACCCCACCAACAAGGTAATATTGCTGAGCAACAAGAACAATCAGACAATGAAGACTTCTTGTTCACTGCTCGATCAAGTGAACCATCCACGTCATCTAGTGATGTCTGGTATGTTGATTCGGGAGCCACTCGACACATGACCAGCCACAGAGACTGGTTTATTTCAATGAGGACACGCCATCGAAAAATCATGTTTCGTTGGGAGATGATTCTTCATATACAGTTCAGGGGATTGGGAACATTTCTCTACCCCTTGGTTCACGCAAATGCAGACTATCAGATGTCCTATATGTCCCCGGGGTCGACAAAGAATCTTCTTTTCAGCTTAGTCAACTCCTAGATCACAACCTAAAAATTGACTTTGATAGTCAATCCAAAGCAAGAAAACGTGTTTGATTCGAGATAAATCAAGAGGCTCGAAAATAATTGCAAAAGCCTCCAATGTGGGACGCATGTTCCAACTTGATTTTGTTTATAGAGATGATCAAGCACTTGTGGCTAAAAATTCCACCTCAGCATAGTTGTGGCATCAGAGATTTGGTCATGTTAGTTTCAAATATCTCAAAACACTTTGCCGGTGTAATATGGTACATGGGCTACCTTCTCTTCAGAAGGATACAGACAAGTGTCCTCACTGCCTAGCAGGAAAACAACACAGAGCTTCATTCCAAAAGAGTACATTTCGAGCTCATGGTAAACTTGACTTGGTTCATACCGATCTTTATGGTCCAATGCAGCCAAGTCATTTTGGGTTCCAGTACTTCATGCTTTGTGTTGATGACTATTCGAGGAAAATGTGGATTTTTTGTCTTCGCAAGAAAAGTGAAGCATTTGAAACCTTCAAAAAGTTCAAAGTAGTAGTTGAGAAAGAAACTGGTCATCACATCAGAACTCTCCGCTCAGATCGAGGGGGAATTCACCAGTGATGAGTTCAGAGACTACCTACAAACTCACGGATTCGTCGACAAATGCCTCCTCCACACACACCGCAGCAAAATGGTGTTGTTGAGAGAAGAAATCATACTATCATGGAAATGGTGTGATGCATGATCGATGATTCCGGACTTGCAAAGACATTTTGGGTAGAAAAAAAAACAAGTGTATTTGTTAAAGAGCACCCACAACTGCTCTTGATGGAATTACACCACAAGAAGCATGGTCAAAAAGGAAACCATCCATTGCACACCTCAGAGTATTTGGGTGCAAAGCAAGCATGCACATACCCAAAAAAAAATAGAAAGAAATTGGACATGAAGTCACAAAACTCATCTTCATTGGGTGGGTACAAGTGAAGAGACTCTTGGGTATAGATTGATGGATCCTAAGACCAGAAAAGTCTACACCAAGCAGAGATGTTGAGTTTTTTGAGAAGAAGGAAGCAGAGACTCCTCCTCCGACTCACAAGATGTAGATTTTTCACCTATTGTAAAAATTGAAGCTAATGTTCCCTCAGAAGATGAAAGTGATGATGGGGATGATGGTGTTGATCAAATAGAACCACAACCCATGGGAATAGTTCAACGTATGCCTAAATGGTGTACAAGTACATTACGAGATGCAAGATTGGATGCTCCACCAGATACATCCACCCCTGGACCACGGACTCACGAAGAAAGCAAGAGAAGAAGTTAACTTTGCTTTGATGAGTAGAGTTATTGAATCAGATGAGCCCTCTACAGTCCAGAAGCCCTACAAGTCAAAAAGCTTGGAAAGATGCCATGGATTTTGAATATCAATCAGTGATGAAGAATAACACTTGGCAGCTTTTTGATCTTCCACCAGGGAAGAAACCCATTGGATGCAGATGGATATTCAAAACTAAGTACAAAGCAGATGGGACAGTGGACAAGTACAAAGCAAGACTTGTAGCAAAGGGGTACGCACAAAAAGAAGGCATTGACTATGAGGAGACATTTTCTCCCACAACTAAGATCAAAATGATCAGGATGATCTTTGCTCTAGCTGCTCAGTTTGGATGGAAAGTTCACCAAATGGACGTAAAAAGTGCCTTCCTAAATGGAGATTTACAAGAAGAAGTCTACATGACTCAACCTGAGGGATATGTTGTACCTGGTCAAGAAACAAAGGTATGCAGACTCAGGAAATCTCTGTATGGCCTCAAACAGCACCCGGGCATGGTACATCAAGATTGATGAGCATCTCGCATACAACATGGATTTGTTAGAAATCCATACGATCCCAATCTCTACCTCAAAAGCAAGGGGGAGATGGTGATTGTTGTTGTCTATGTCGATGATCTAGTCATCACTGGAAGTTCAGTGAGGATGATCGATGCAACGAAGAAAGATCTTAATCGATCGTTCGACATGACCGATCTCGGGCTGATGCACTATTGTCTTGGATTAGAAGTGTGGCAGAAAGAGAATCATATTTTTGTTTCTCAGATGAAATATACCAAGACTACGCTCGAGAAGTTTAGGATGATGGATTGCACACCAATTGCTACACCTATGGAGAACAGATTACAGTTATCTCATTCAGATCCATCTCCTGAGGTAAGTGCCACTCTCTATCGGCAGCTGATCGGGAGTCTCATTTACCTGACCTACACTAGACCAGATATCAGCTTTGCAGTGAGCTATCTATCCAGGTTCATGCAGGAACCCAAAGTTTGTCATTGGAAAGCAGCAAAGCGCATTTTGAGATATCTCAAAGGATCAGAGGATCTTGGTCTAGAATACAAGAAGAACGAAAACTTCTTCTTGACTGGATATTCGGATTCAGATCATGCAGGTAACATTGATGATAGAAAATCCACTTCTGGATTTGTATTCTTTATGGGATCTAGACCAATATCATGGGGAAGTAAGAAACAACACTTTGTTTCTCGCTCTTCCACAGAAGCCGAGTATCGTTTCTGCAGGAGAAGTTGTCTGTGAAGTGATTTGGCTACGTCGCATACTGGAAGGACTTGGAATACCACAGGACAAACCGACCACCATGTATGTTGACAATGAAGGTGTTCTCAAACTTGTTCGCAATCCAGTTTTTCATGAGAGAACAAAGCACATTGAGGTTCAAGTTCATTTCATACGTGAACATGTGTTGAAGCACAACATCCAACTTCAATTTTGTCCAACAACTGAACAACGAGCAGATATTTTCACAAAGTCACTTGCACGTGACAAGTTCGAGTTGTTCAGAGAGTTCCTCTCCTCATCTCTTCAGACAATGCACAATTAAGGGGGGGAATGTTAGGATAAAATATTAATTATGCATTATATGATTTATTATTTAATTTATTTTATTAATTAAATAATCATATTATATGGTTATATTATAAACCATAATATAATTGTAAGTTGTTATATGGTTTTAAACCATACTTGTCTTTTTTGTTTCAGGGATAATTGTTACATTTATTATAACAATTATATGCTTCCCGGATGTATTATTGGAAGCAGTTGTAAGTATGGTTTTACCTGTGCAACATATTTGTTTGTCTACACATTGCTGTCCAATATGTATAAATATGCCACTCCATTGTAATGGTTAATCAATTTCACATTAATAACAGTTCTTTAGATTCATCAATCAAGGATACAAAGTTCCTTCTTGATCATTATGCTTACAAAGTGCAGAAAAGAGAGAGAATAGAGGAACACATGAGAAAGGGAAATGGAATAAATGTATATTTTATTTCTTTTGTTGGTGATACAAATCTCAACATCCAAACCACAATCCACAATTGCTACAGAAAAGAGTAAATTTAAAAATCTAGGATCTAGCATTTCAAGATCCTTTGAAATGGAGAAGCCATTTCAATTTATAACATTGCAGATTGTCTCTTCATCTACCCCCCACATGACTCTTCATGTTCTCATTCAACTTGTGACTTTACATATTCCTAAGAAGTGAAGAAAATAAGTTCCTTTTTTATAAATCAAAGGTACTTTTACAATGCAACTTTAGAAAGTCACTTAAGTGAATGAGACAAATTATCATGATTACATACAATGAAGAATTAGAAAGGGGAGAGAAGAAAGGGGAGAAAAGAGAGAAGGAGGAAGGAGTTGACATATCTGATAAAGAATCTCCTTCTAATGAAGAACTTATTGATTCATGATCCCTGTGGAAGATTTTTCAGATTTGGCTCATGTCCTTTCAATACTTTGTTGAATTGAGCTACCGTAAGTGTCAACGTATCCTCCTCCTTAGAATGTAAACGTGCCCCAACACCTTGATCCATGCCAAGGAACCTCATTGATCTTCTTTTATTTACCGATCCACCTTTTCATGATCTTTTGTAATTTTGAAAATGGAGTTTGATGTTGGCCGGGACTCAAGGTATCTTCATTAAAGGAGAGAGAGTCTCCGATTCTTTCTTGACTAACTCTGGAAGGAAACAATGAGTTCTTTCGATGATGAATTCTCAATGAGTGAAGGGAACTTAAGGTTTTGAACTCACTTGCATACTTTATTCAAAACCTCAAAATCTCTCTTGTTCACTAGAGTCAAGTTTGGAGATGACATCTATTATCATATTGTATCTTTCATCAATGATGCGGACCCAAACCGGAGACAAGTTCTCAAGCAATTGATGCAAACACATTCTTACTCACAAGGGTGTGAGAGTCAAAGGAGCTCATCTCGGACACAAGTGGGAACACCTCATCCTAGTGGATCTCTCTTTCACAATATCCTCCTTGCTTTCTTCACTTCTGACAAGATGGCAAGAATGTACTTGATTAGAGAGATGACCTCTGAAGAACATTATCTTACCTCTCTCAATGATCTTCTCAATCCACTTCTTGTTAGCCTTCCTTGCATCATATAACCTTGTGATTTCTTGATCACCTTAGGATCAAAACATTGTTGATGGAAGGAATTTATTCTACAAGAAGATAAGATGTTGAATTAGGCTCCAAGAAGGGTTGAATGTGAGCACTAAGATTTTTTACCTGTTCCTCCAATTGCTCAATTGTTTGCTTATATTCTTCATTCTAAGCAAAGGAGGCGGGAAGAGGATTCCTTGAACAAATGAGAATCACCCTCATGTGAAGCTTGACCCAATGAGATGTGAATCAAATCATAATATGATGAGTCATCTCCTTAATAGGATTTTCATCTTAGGCCTAAAAACTTCTACATACTACTTACTTGAGGTGCCACGAAGAAGAAGCGAGAATTTTCTAGGCCTTTTTCCATCACTTGTATTTTAAGGTTCTTGAGATTGCTCCTAGGTCTGGGAATGGCAACTTGTTGTGTTTTTTGATTTTGTTCACTTTCAAGCATTTCTTGAATCATGGGAATGGATCTTTGGGACTTTACATGATGTCAGTAAATGTTGAGCACTTTAGGAGAGCTTGATGCAAGATCACTTCTTGTTCATTACAAGTAAGCTTCATCATTAGGGAATACATAATTGGATTCTTATGAAGATAAAGATGTTACAATGGATCCCTCTTGCTTTATTTGATAACTTTTGTGGTATATACAATGATGTTTGTCTACTTGCGAACTCTCCGGAATATGGAATAATTGTGCACCCTTTGATCATTACTTTCTTAACTCAAGAGTATATATGATGTTTACATACCTCAATTCTCACGTACATATTATAGGAAAGGATGATATCTTGACTAGCTCACTTGACTCTCCCAACTCACCCAACTCAACTCAACCAACTCTCCAACTTGACTAGCTCTCTAACTCAATCCGGCTCACCGAGATCAACTCAACCAGCTCACCAAGCTCAACACAACCAGCTCACTTTGAAGAGATGATGGTGGATCCAACTTAATTAATGAGTTATGATTACCTCATTTGTTTGAATTCTAATGAAGTTCTTGAATCTTTTCAAAACTTTTCCAATCGCACTGATATCTCTCGGATTTCACTTGTCCCGCCTCGAGATATTCATGTTCAAGATTATGCTTTAGGATCCTCGTGGAGGGTGAAATTCCCTTTTTAGATATGAAATCACCTTACAACCCTGTAAGGACATCAAAAAAATCAGCGAGATGGTCATAAACAGAGCCAATTCGCATGACTTTATGCACCAAAAACCGAGACTTTCTATTTTTTAAGCGAGTGGACATAGGGACCCTGCTTACTTTGGAAATTTACCTATTTTTGCTCAAATTTGATCCTATCAATCCTATGGAATAATCAATTAAAATCCATTGATGATGCATTACCTTTTTAGAAAGTTTCCATTTTAGCAAGTTTTTTTTTGCTTTTTTTTTTTTTGGGAAAATTATCGATTTTGACATGCCTCTATTTTGCATTGTTTCATGTGAGCTAAATGATCAAAGATTGAAATTTGAGGAACTTAATATTTTTTGCATGTGAAGGGGCATGAAATATGCTATTTTTAGTAATTGGTCATTCTAGTTTCGGTTTGTATTGGAAACATTATTTTTGAATTCGACTCCTTGTGGCGATCTTGTGGTCCAAATTTTTGTCATGTTCCGCTCGCTAAAATCATTGCAAATCAAAAAGGAAAATTCTAGGGCACAAGTTACAGTGTCAGAAGATGTGATGAAAACCATTAATGGAGGATTTAATCTACAATTATCCCAAGGATTCTTAGGAGAAGAAAAATCGGTGAAAAGCTTAGTAAAATTAGTTTTCCAAACTTGTGACAATGAGAATAGCTTTGTTTTAGCAATCAAGGATGCCACTGGAATAATTTTAACAACATGGTGGTTGTATTTATAGGTTTTTGGAGGTTTCATATCATAAACAATGGCTTCTACCTCAAACTATGTGAATAAATGAGGTTAGCATAAGTTATTTTAATTTTCTTAAGCTTTCGGAAATATTTTTTTGGTTAACTTGGTGAAGTAACAAGTAGTTTAAAAACTAGGGAAGTGTGTTGTGTTGATTGTGTGTAAGAGAGATATGTCATGAATGCATCATGTGTGAATTTTGTAGTGTGTAGTGTGATGTGGGGTTCATGAATGTAGTGATCCCTAAACGATCTAATGTGAATAGTAGCACAAGAGTGTGTCATCAGGTAATGTTAATACACGTGTATCCGGTTGTGTAAGAGTGCTCAAAGATGTGAAATATGAAGCACGAAGCATAATAGTAGAAAATGATAGCCACCTGGTGATGCTAGAAGGGGGGAAGAGTAAGATGTGCCCGAAGTAGGTCATGTGACGTAGAACTACATGATGATGTAAGAAAGACATTGCGACAGTGACGAAGTTTGACATGTATTGGAAGGAAGCATATTGTTGCCACAATGGTGGGTAGAATTAGGGTTGGATGTAGAGTCGGACAAAGGAAGTCAAAAGAGGTTATCTATAATTTTCTTGTCTTGTTTAGTGAGTGGTTTCTTGTTTAGTAATGATTATTCCACAAAAGACTTGAGAGGAGGAGGTTTTGCATTAATTTTTAGAGGAGGTTGCTTAGGAGGTGGTGACGCGGAAGAAGACTTAGGAGGAGGTGATGGATGACGGACCTTGAGAGGTGATAGCATAGTTGGAATGGGTTGGATAAGTGGTGCTTGATTAACCAAAGAAGGAACATTAGAAGTGATGGCATGATGCTCATTAGACATAGACAAATCAGATTTAGGAACCCATTAAGATATATCAATTGGAGAGGACCACCTAATGAGAACACTATGCAATGAATGAGATAAAACCTTGATGCTCAACATGCTTGATTATTTTTTTGTAGAGCATAGTAATCGGTCATTATGTCCATTGATTCGATGATAAGAAAAAAATGGGAGACCTTGATATTTGACCAGCCGATAAGGAGGATAACAACGAGTAGATGGCAAGCTAATTAATTGGTGATTAAGGAGTGCGGTAAAAATGTCATATTTCTTAGTATTATGATCGAACTTGAGAGGTTCAGTAATGATAATACTTGAGGTTCACTGATATGAACACATGTAGAAGACATAGAATGAGGATGAGAAGAAGAACTAGCATGAGCCTAAGAAATGTCCTTAAGATGTTGGATTTCATATTTAAGAGATATAATCATTGATTCCATAGCTTGAATTTTATCTTGAAATAAATAATGCAAAGCTTGAATTGAATCACAAATATATTGATTAGAATTAGGACCAAGTGAGTCATCAGATAGATGATCAAAGATGGAATTGATTTGTGAAGGTGGTGTATCAAGAGGGAGGAAGATAGCATGTATAGCCTTTTGGAGATCCTCTTGGAAATATGGGTGTAATTGAAGAAATTGATACAAGGGGACTTGAGGAGCTTTAGAATCCATGAAAGAAGAAGAATGAGGATCCAAGAGTATTTGAACACGGGTTCATCGTATGATTTATCAAATATTGAAATATATAAATGTTAAATTATAAATATGTAACAACATAGAATATAAAAATTAAGTACATATTTGATACAAGCAAATAAGCAATTTAAATTTGAAACCCTAGTTACAAAGGAGAGATAAAAATACTTAGCTGATTCGAAGTGATGCCAAAGATGTATAGAGCTGAAAATTTATTGAAACTACGAAGCAAAAAGTATGTCACAATTTGATCCAAAACCGAGGGGTTTCAGACTTAAGGAACAGATTAACAAATGTGCCAAATGAATTGCAAAACAACTATCTCTGAAAAGAGATGTAAATTACTCAAAGACTTCGAAATACATCAATTATCTCTCACAAGAACGCCTATCTCCTCTTCAGTTACATATGTATTTATAATAATTTTATAAATACGAAAGGACACCTAGAAAGATGTGGAAGGTCACCAGTCTCGAGGGAGACGAGGTGTTTCATCTTCCAAGACTTACATGTGCACTAATTTTGCGAAACATACTATTTTTAGAATTTACTATTTTTAGACAGCAGTACAAAAATCACAATTTGGGCCCCTTAAACGTGGATTTCGGGGGTCAAACATTGCTGAACAGAGTTCTGCACCTTCTCATCACATTCTACACATTCCAAGCTTTCCGTTGCCTTTTGAACGGAGTCAATCGGAGCTACGGTGCAAAAGTTATGGTCTCTGGAAGTTGCGCCACTAGAATTGCTGCCTGGATCATTCCTCCCTCCTTCAGAAGCAATGGTCCCCATTGCATTAAGATGCCCCATCAGCTGTGGAAATTGCTTCTTTACCTGGTATGCAGTGAGCCATTCACCTTGGTGACTGAGATTTCCTTTCTTTATCACACGATAGAGTTGAATAGGTTGTCCTCTGGTGGTCTTAGGGGTGTCCACAATCACCGATCTTCTTCAGCTGGGGAAAGACTTGCTGGATTGAGCTCAGAGATGTCCAATTGTTCTGCTGTGACTGAAGTATCCAACAAAGGTGGATGGTATGGCTTGAGGAGGTCCACATTGAAGATGGGGTGCAGACCAAGGTAGGGTGGAATATTCAACTCGAAAGCATTTTCCCCTACTTGCTTAGTGAGAGTGTAAGGACCATACCAGAGAGGTCGAATCTTTCTGTGTGGACCTGCAAGCCGTTCCTTCTGAAGCCGCAACCAAACCTTATCACCAACCTGGAAATGATGTGGAATCCTGTGTTTATCATGGCGATTCTTATATTTTTTATTCATTTTCTATAAAATGTCATGGACTTGAGTGCTTTAGAATGTCTTGGATTATCTGCTCAACAAACCTTGTCGCCTTTTCTGCTTCACTTTTTCCATGAAGTGTGAATTCCATGGCAGGAATTGGGATGCATACATCAATGGGAGCCATAGGTTGGAATCCATAACAAGCTTGAAAAGGACTGTGTTTAGTGGAGCTGTGCAGGGCTCGATTGTATCCATGTTGTATGTATGGCAGGGCCTCGTCCCATGTGCGGGAGTGCTTGGAGTGGTACATACGAAGCATGTGAACAATTAGGCGATTCACCACTTCTGTTTGCCCATCAGTCTGTGGGTGAAAGGATGTGGACTTCATCAACTTTGTATCTAGCATTCCCCATAAGGTGGACCAGAAGATGCTCAGGAACCTGCTATCCCTATCAGAAACAATAGACTTGGGGAGCCCAAAGTTGATCCATACATGACTGAAATAAATTTTAGCAGTATCTTCAGCAGAAATATTTTTCTTACAGGAAACCATTACAGCCATTTTAGAAAATCGATCAACTACAACAAAAACACCATCATTCCCATGTTTCGAAGTTGGCAAACCTGAGAGGAAGTCCATCGAGACAGATTCCCAAGGCTTGGTTGGTTCTGGCAATGGTGTGTACAATCCCTGTTTCTTGTTAGTTGGCTTAGCAATTGCACAAGGAGTGCAGGACTTAATATACTTCACCACATCAGTCCTTAGATTAGGCCAGTAGAAATGCTTCTGAAGTACTGCCAATGTCTTGTCCACGCCAAAGTGCCCTGCGGTCTTGCTGAAGTGTGCTTCCCAGATCATCTTCTGTTGTTCACTTGCTGGAACACAGATGTGTCCCATATGGCAGAGGAGATTATCCTGTAGATAGAAATCAGAGACATGTTTTCCTTCACGGAGGGCCTGATATGTGTCTGAAAACTCAGGATCCTTCTCATACAAACTGCACCAACTTGAAGTCTCATGTCCACAGAGATCAAGAATAGTTGTGAGGGCTGCAATTGGAGGGCGGCTTAGGCAATCTGCTGCTGAATTGGCACTTCCCTTCTTATGCTTTATTATCAGGTGAAACTGTTGTAGGTATGTGGCCCATTTCTGGTGTCTCTCATTCCTCAACTTGCTTTGTGTCTGAAGGAACTCCAAAGGCCTATGGTCAGTGTGGATTACTGTCTCCTTCCCCAGAATGTAGTGTTTCCACTGCTTACATGCCTGGACAATGGCATAAAGCTCCTTATCATATATTGGGTACTTCCTGACCGTGTCATTGAATGTTTCACTATGGTATGCAACAGGGTGGCCATGTTGCATGATAACAGCTCCCAAGGCATACTCAGATGCGTCTGTCATCAGCTCGAATGGATGATGTAGATCAGGAAGGGAAAGGACAGGGGCTGAGCATAACCTTTCTTTCAGCCCTTCAAATGCTTTCTGTTGCGCTTCCCCCCATTGAAATTTAGCCTTGTTCCCTCCTTTAGTCACCTGATTGAGTGCCCAGGAAATATGTGAGAAACCCAAGACAAACCGGCGATAGAAATTGGCAAGGCCCAGGAAGCTACGAAGCTCTGTAAGATTCTTTGGGGTAGGCCACCTCTGAATAACCTGAATTTTCTCCGGTCGACATGGACTCCTTCCTCATCCACGACGTAACCCAAGTACTGGACCTTTGTCATCCCAAATGTGCACTTATCCAGATTTGCATACAGTCTGTGCTTCCTGAGGGTCTGAAGTACTTCTTGAACATGTTGCAGATGCCTCTCCCAGGTCGGGCTATAAATGAGTATATCATCTAGGTAGACCACTACGAAGGAATTGGTGTAGGGCCGCAAGATGTTGTCCATCATCCGCATGAATGTTGCAGGTGCATTAGTTAGTCCGAAAGGCATGACCAACCATTCGAATAGGCCTTCACGAGACTTAAATGCAGTTTTCCAAACATCAGTGGGCTCGACAGGGATCTGGTGATAGCCAGATTTGAGATCAATTTTGGTGAAAAATTTTGCACGCTAGGAACTGGTCCAAAGAAATCATCAAACCTTACACAAGTATTTATTAATTGCCTTGTAATTGATAAATCTACACCACCCTACCTACCACCTCACTTTGCCACTTCATCATGACCCAGCCCTAACCCTAAAACTAACCTAATTAGGACCCATGACTTGGTCTAGACTCACATCCATAACTAATGCCTCCTTACTCGCACCCAAAGCCGACATTCTAGCCACTGACCAAGCCCGCAATCGATCTCTCGGGAGAAAAGTAGGAAGGTGGGCTATTTTACTAAAAATAGCCTACTTTTTCCTAACCGATGCCGGTTCCTACTCGACCGCCGCCGTTACGCAACCGCCATCTTCTCAGTAAATGGGCTTCCCAAACCAAAACAACGGATCGGAATTTCATTTTTGGAGATCAGGTGGAAGGATTTTTAATCAAAGGAGAGTCCAAAGCGATCACAGAGTCCGTAACTTCACTTGGACCAAGCAGAGACGAGTAAAGAAACCAAGAGTTGGCAAAGAAAGGAGATCAACTTGCACCTTCATCAAAAAAAAAAAGAAGTTATATCTCGCATGTCCTCCATTATAACATTTCTTGTGCTTTTGGAATTGTAATCTTCCCAAATCCGCCTCGAATCCATTATCTAACGTACCATTGCCTCTAACCATCATTCTTAGCTTCTAACCATCCCATTTCTCAATACTATCCAAAAACCAGCCATTACAAACACCACAACCAGCCCGTAAGATCCTGGAACCAACCAGTATCGGTTATCAAGTGACCGCCATCGGTTATAGATAACCGGCATCGGTTCCTTTGATCAAAACCAAGAAAAACAGCCTTTTCCCTACCTAGTTCCACGAAACAATTTAATTAGTACTCTACAGTATTTTGTGTTAATTCATATTAGCAGGGGAACTGACCACCTTCGAAAGGAAGTTTCATACTTCCTGGGCCCAAGGCAGTTCCCTCATTTATTATCTAATCAAAATCTTGTGGTCTTGTGTTCTTATTTGCAGTAGTCCTTCCAAGACAAAAAGGAGTTCTTCGCAGTCAGCCTGATCTTTCTCTACGGTACGCGCACATCATCTCGACATTCTAGGTATTCCTCCTAACCCTAACCTTATCTGTTTCTATAAGGAACGAAGCATTTCCGAGTGAAACATTTTGGCACGCCCGGTGGGACCCATTTTGGGTTTTTCTTTATTTCTTGCTTGCTTTTATTATAGGGAGCATACTTGCTGTTTTCTTCTTCTAGAGATATTCACAGGGTATTTTATTATTCTGGTAAAAGAACTTGCTTTGTTTTTGCATCTTGCATTAGTAAAAGTCATCTCTTTTGCTTCATCGAATATCACTTTCGATTTGGGTTTTAAAACACATGCATTACATTCCTGCCTGTTGTTTTTCAATTCTAGTGAACATAGATTAAGTAACAGGTCGTACACGTGGAGGTGATATCCACGGTATTGACAGGAAATTAACCTTAGTTTCACTGCACAACACATACTGAATCACTTCACAATTAACACAACATCTCAAACATCCCCCCTTTTCCGCGGTATTCCTCCGCCCGATTGAGGTAACCTTATAAGCCAAAACAAACTTGACATTTCCCCTAAGTCTTGTTGTTTAGGATTCGACATCATTCTACGCCTAAAGGCATAAGCCCACAATAATTAAAATTAACCCTAAGGTTAATCTCTCGCATTTGCGTGTGCCTCTCGCTTGTTTTCAAATCCTCGTTTTCCGTCATACTTTGTCTTCTCGTGATCAATAAGTTGCTAAACTACTCAACGCTGCTAAAAATCAAATTAAGAACCCCTTTGTATTTTCTTATTCTAGATTTTTGACACCGCATCTAAGGGACCGACGCCGCGTTTGCCCTCGCGGACCGACACCTGTTACCAAACCGATATCGCCATCGCCTCTCTCACTTCGACAAACAAACCAAAGAACTTGCTAAATTCACCATTCGAGGTTGTTTTTGTCCTCGATAGATCAAACTTTCCCGTGTGTTCTGGTCTATGGTTGTCATCACTGGAAGCAAGCCGCCATGGTTTCACACGCTTGCTCGTTTTTCGCCTCGAATCACCCCTTCACATTCTATAGGAAACCCTACGACACCGGTGAGATCCCCCAAATTCCCGTAGGAGACAAGGACTTTGCCAAATTTCTGGATGCTAATCCCAAATACTGCATAATACTATTTGTCTCATACCCCGACCGTGCGCCCGATGGTCAGCCTCCTTATGGGCATGCCTATTAGTATAGCTGCTCATTTAGCTCCTACTCCTCCCGATAACAATACCTTACTTCCCGCATCACTAGCCCCGCTCTCCCAATCCGACAATGCGCAGAGGTTCATACGACTCCCGATTAGCTTTCCTTTTGTTAATCTTGACCCCACGTATCGCCACCACCAATCGCCCTATCTCGCTCTCTCTTCGCACCACTCCATTCATGACTTACTCGCCACCTATTCAAACGAGCTTTCCTTCTCAAGCTCCGCCTACCTTTTCATTCCCATACACGTATCCAAAGAACCTCAACACCTTATATGGGACATCCCTATTCTCAGTGGCACCATCACCTCATCCAACCACGATTTCATCAAGCAAATGATGGACAAAATGCAAAACCCGGAGGCTTCCGCTTTGTCAGAAGTCGTAGCGCCTGACATACGAGCAAGTTTGTCGGGAGCCCATTCACCCTTCTCGTCCCCTTCATTCATATCCTCCTCAATGGGAGTTGCCAAAGTTTACTCGCTTTTAAAAAGAAAGAGGATCCTCAACAACACTTTGCGATCATTTAGACATGCTTGTTATTTGATCGCCCATGATGATGCTCTCATTCGCACCTTTCCCATGTCCTTATCGTGGCCTCGCTTGAGTGGTACAAAGCTTTAACCCAAAGACTCAATCTTTCTTTTAACCAACTAGCCCAATCTTTCTTGGATCATTTCTCCATTAACATTCCAAGAAAGTATCTATCATCGACTCTATGCCATCCGACACCAAGACGAATCTATCGCAGATTTCGCTGGACGATGGCGGGCCTTATCAACCAACTTACGATGCCTCGCTTTCAAACCGAACTTATCGAACTCTTTACGCGGCATGCGCTAAGCACATCTCCCTACCCTCCAAATTCAAACTTTCCGTACATTCGACGAGGTTTTACTATGGCTCTAAAATTAGAAATTCGAGCCTTAGAGGAAGAGAAATTGCGGTGCGCAACAAGAACTCCACTTTCCGAACTCCCCGATTCTACCAATAAACCAAATACCACCACTCCTCACGCGTCAACCTCTTCTAAATCAAAAGGAGTTGCCCACGCGGTGATGGTCAAATCCCAACCACCGTCCAATACTCCACCAAAACCACCTATAAATACAAAGCCGAGCCCACCAATTACACTCCTGGGAGAAACTTATGGCATCATCCTAGAGAAATTGCTCAAAGTCGGGCTATCACCTTGCCCTCGTGAAACCTCACTCCGGGTTTGACTCCACCCGCGCAATACCTTCCCCGGTACAAAGAAAATGACTTTTGTAACTTTCACCGCGTAAAAGGACATAGTCATGAAAACTCGCAAGATGTTGAAAAACATAGTGCAGAAATGGTTGATGCAGGGATATAACACTCGATAATCCTAACGCCTCGCTAACCGAAATCTGAAAATTTTCAACAAGCCATTCCCAATCACTCGCCCAAAGAAGCAACGTAAACCAAGATATCTTAGCCGAGGAGAGTGTTCATGAGATCCATGCAGATTCGATACTCACCAAAAGCCTCTATCGAGAAAAATTTTAATCAAGCCTCTTCACTAAACACAGAGCCCGAACCTCCTTTACCACCATCAAGCCAAAGTGAAATCATTCCTTTACCCATGTAAGAGTTAATCGCCTGTGCTTCCTTCCCATTAATGAGTCTTCTTACACCACATCCCTACAAGATCGCGAGCGGATGTTGTCTAATCTATCCATTTCCCAAACGCTCCTTCTACCACTTGCCGCACAAGAGGAAGGTACACCACTCCTTTTGACATCCTTAGATGAGAAATCTCTCGCACCTACATCATCCAAATTCTTTAGCCATGACATGCACTCCTCCAACATGCCCTTCGCCTATTAGTCCCTCATCACCTAAATCTTTTCAACAACCCGTCGACCTCTTAGCATCTATCGATACAAAGGCCTCATCCTACCTCCCCGTGTCACACCCGCAATGGATTGGAATTACAACTCACTTTTCTTCTCGTACTCAAAATTACAAATTACACTGAGACTGCCATTCCACGTAAGATGACAGCCCTATGGGAACGCTTTGAGTACTCCTGCTTTTCTACTCAAATGCAAATGACTCGATCCCGATGTCTCCACCATCTACCCGAAGTGCTTACGTGCTTAAAATGCCCCCGTTCTCGCCTTCACCCCCTCACCTCTACCAAATTCCCGCCCACTTCTATCAACTTAACCAGATCTTCCCCTACGCTTGGGACCTCACCAATGCCTGGGCCTAACACACCCGCCTAAGCCGACTCGATTTATCCCAAAATAAACCCGCCCGCCACCTAGAGACAAACGCAATCCGGCCTCTATCAAAAACCCTCATCTTCACACCCACCTTCCATATCGGGACCTCATCCCTCCACCTTACATCAATATATCATACCTCCTTTGTTTTCTCGCAAAACAACCTACGCCTTTTACACCTATACAGCAGATCAAAGGGTATCACAACATCGTTACCCGCGTATCCGGTCCACCTATCAACCCTAAACCAATCCCATCATCAAAGGATTTATTTTCTGTCACTCCCTTTCTCCGTGGTTGTTTCCCGCTACCATGCCATCTCGTAGCCTCATCATCTAACCAAATTAACGTAATCTTCAGGTCCAAGAAACCACGTTTAGTGAAAAACATGTGTCGCAGACTCGACTAAACCACCACCCATACGAACTAAACACGCCCAAACATTACCACAACCCACACAATCAATACCCTCATCTTCTTCGATTTTGACCCACTCAAAGGATCCTACGCCAAAATCTCTTGCTATGTCAGGAGAATGCGACCATCTCTCTACCCCCACTTCGACCTTATGACCCGTCTAAGCCCCGACCGTGGATTATGATGAGTCTAAAATCTGCGCCTATCACCGCACACCGGACATGATGTGAAGGATGCAAAGCTCTAAAACCATCCTTCGCTACCACCTCTTCCGGATCGAAAGATTAAGAAAACAACTTACGCAGGAGAGACTCTAGCCAATTCCTCTACTATACCATCCGTCCCCGCCTCACCAAGATCGATCATTATTACAACCCCACCTCAAGACCATGAATTATCCTAACCATCTTCTTCATCTCAGTCTACGAGATTAATATATGATTAGTGTCGCTACTCGAGGACGTAAAAACAATGGGAAGGCGAAGAAAACACACCTCGCGGCATCTCTTTCTCCTTCAACCATCCCGACACACCACCACCTAAAGTGGTTATTCATGACCCGCCTATCCGCCTCTAATGGAGTTGCCCACCGAACCATGATCAAACAGCCTTCATCAATCGCCCGTAAAATGACACTATATGATCTCATTCGCACTCTCAATCTCATCGACAAGCTCTCGTTGAGATCCTTCAAGGGATAGAGGTTTTACCCAACGAAACCCCGCCCGTGGCCTCCATTCTAACACCCAATCACGTTGCTTCTCTCACCAAACAATCCATCTCCCCACCACTTCGCCTCAAAACAACAAGCCGCCGCGGTTAGTTTCTCTAAGATGAAATTATCGACTTTGCATGTAAGACCCCGACTCGCCTCTTTTCATTTCCGCTACGTCCGAGACATTCGAGTACGCCGGGTTATGATTGACGGGGCGCTAGCCTAAACATCATCTCTTCAAAAGCCTTCCAACAAATGAACATCCTTCTAGTTGCATGTGTGCCAACCCCATCATGTCATGCGGTCATTCAATGATGCTATTACTTTACCTTAGGCACCGTGATCCTCAACATTCGCGTAGGCCCACGACTTTGCCCGAACTCTTCTATGTCCTCAAGGAGAGTTCCAATATAATATATTGCTAGGTCGCCCTCGATCCGGCCATGGGATGCGCCCCTCAACATTACATCGATGTATAAAATTTGAGTACGAGGGAAGTCCTACACCGTAAAAGCTGATCCTCCCCTTCAAAACTTGCAATATGTTATACCGCCCAAACGATGTGCTTATACCAATTAAGACACCCATACATTCAACCCAACCATCCTCTTCCAATATACCTCAACCGTCCACCTCAATCGCACCTACAATCGATGAAACCACCGCCGCACAAACCACTTCTCTTCCCGCAGCCTAACATCCCAACCTCCGACCCTTAGTAGACGTTTTTCATCGCCTTACGCTGGGGAGTATCGCTATATAACGTTAGTTCTTTCCTACCCCGCAGAGTACGGACAATTACATGCACACCCCACCTACGACCGTCGCGTGGGGAGATAATCTCTACGACCACCCCATTGCCGCACTAACCTAACATATGGGGGTGTTGACGCATCCTCCATTACCCCCGAACCTCCTCTTGGTGTGGTTCCTTCCAATCCGATTTTCAATACTTGACAAATCGCCGCTTTGCCCTCACCTTCGACTACGGCGTGGAAAGGCTTTGGTTTTGGCCTTTACGAACAAGGCCGACATACTCTCATCCCCATCACCACACGCAAACATAATGATCGCAGTGGTCTTGGTTTTTCCGAAACACCTACGCAAGAGACACCTCCTGTCAGCTGTATCCCGGAAGAAGAGGACGCCGCCCTACCGAACCATCATCACCCACTTTGCCATCATCTCCCGCGTAATCGATGGACCCCGAATCTATCCCTCCTAACTTTTTTTTCATAAATGCTATCTTCATAGGTCCTCTCACTTATCAACGCGATAATGAGGACCCATCTTCTCTTCCCTTCGTATCCGACATGATCAAGAGGATTCACCTTGATTAATGTTGTTGAATGCCGTGATGACGACTCCATCCTCACTTACCAGCGGATGATTCTTATATTCAACGTGCCTTACCATCTCAAACTCAAACCATGCCGAATGAATCTACTATAGAAATCAACATCCACACGGAGGAAGATCTCACATAGTGAAGATCGGACAATCACTGACACATCGTAACAAAGCCGCTTTACTACCTTTCTCCGTGTTTCGCAACCAAGCTCGCGATGGTCTTACGCCGACATGCCGTGAATTGATCCTACCATCGCCTGGCCCATAACATCACTCTAAACCCCGATTCCAAACCAACCAAACAGTAAATTGAGAAAATGCATCCACGCATTGCTTCTTGGTCAAAGAGGAGCTCCAACGACTTTCTCGCTTCCTTCATTCGCCTATCGACTATCCTCAATGGATTTCTAACATCGCATCGCCACTTAAAGCGACGGGGACTTCTTGATATGCACGGATTTCCGGATCTTAACCTCGCTTGCCCTAAGGATGACTTCCTCCCAAGTATTGATCAACTTGTTGATCTCATCAAGGGTCATGAAATGCTTTTCTCATGGATGGCTTTTCGTGTTACAACCAAATTTTGGCCGCCCTCGCCGATCAACACAAAACCGCTTCATAACTCCTCGGGAACTTTTCTACCGTAATGCCGCTTTGGCCTTAAGAATGCCAGCGCGACCTATCAGCGGCTATGACCTACATTTTCCATGACATTATGCACACTATCCTCGAAGATTACGCTGATGATCTTTCGGGCAAGTCTAAACATCAGCAGTTGAACATCTCGATGTTTTAACCATTATTTTTGATCGCCTCGTTACAATATTCTCGTCCGTCTTCAACCAAAGAAATGTGTCTTCGTGTCCTTTCGGGAAACTTCGGGCTTTATCGCCTCTTTACGTGGCATCGAGGTCGATCCATCTAAAGTAAAAGCTATCCTAGAAATGCCCCCACCCAAAACCTTAAACAACCGCGTAGTTTGCAGGTAAACTTCAATCCATCCGCGCGTTTCATTTCCCAACTCTGATCGATGTCACCCTTTTCATCACCTTCTAAAAAGGACGTTGCCTTTCAATGGAGTGAGGAGTGTCACCAAGCCTTCAAGCTCTCAAAACATATCTCTGCAGCCACCGTGCTTATCCCACCCTGTGACGACCGCCCTTTCTACCTTTATCTTTCCGCCACCGACCATGCTATAGAGCTATGTCGCCCATCGAGACCCGCACGCCGAGAGCAAAGCCGCTTACTATATAAGTCGACTCGTGGATTACGAGACTAGGTATACACATGTAGAAAAATTGTGCTCGGCCCTATCATTCGCCGCCACCAAACTCCGACATTACCTCCGAATCACAAAACTTTCGCCATCACCAACACAGACTCCCATTCATTATATGTACGCCAAACCACACCTAAACCAACGCATCGCTCGATGGCTCATGCTCGCCGCCGACTCGACCTTGAGTTTATACAATGAAATCAATCAAAGGACAAACTCTGCAGATCAACTTCATGGAGGCCCTCTACCCGGGGAACAATTTACCAATTTTACCTTCCCCCGACGAACTCATCGCCACTCTTTCGCTTCTGAGAAGTGTCGTATCAAATGACCTCTTCTTCGATGGATCTAAGTGCCGCCGGCGGAGGAGCCGCATTGTTCTCATCCCTTGACGCTGAACCTATGCCTCTTTCATTCCGACTTGATTTCCTCGCACTAATAATACAAATGGAATACGAGGCCCTTGTTCTAGGTCTCCAAGTCGTTACACTTAGGTATCAAATCTATCAACATTTTCGCGACTCTCAACCGTAGTCAATCAAGTTATGGGCATCTACCAATGTAAAACGAGGAACTTCGTAAGTACAAACACCACGTGGAGTCACTTCTAGCCTTATTTACCTCACTATTCTATACAAACCATTCCCCGCTCCACTAACAAATTTCATGGATACTATGGCTTGCTTAGCCTCGCAAATTCCCGCCGCGCCTAACCGACTCAATTATTCGTCGTGGTCCAACAACTTTTTGCACCATCCTATTCAACCCCGGAGTTTGTATGATAAATACCGTGGTCTACTAATTCACAGGATACCCGGTACCACCAATTTCATGACTACCTTACAATCTCCGTCCTCCCCACCGATCTTACTAGTAACGGCAAACGTGCTTTTCTTAAAAGTGTTTCGCGTTATGTTGTCATGGGGGGACTCTCTATAAACGTGGCTTTGATGGTATCCTCCTTCATTGCCTAACTAGCAGGAAATCACTCATACCATCCAACAAGTACCATGGGATTTGTGGTGGACATTTTAGTGGCTCTTCGCTGTGGCTAAACGAATCCTTCGCCTAGGTTATTATTGGCCTACTCAATAACGATCGCTACGAATATGTTAAGCGCCGTGTCATGTGTCAACAACATGCCAATCTTCAACATACTCCTAGCCACCCGCACAGTCGCACGAGATCTTTGGCCTTTCTCACAATGGGGTTTAGACCTTATTGGTGAGATTCACCCGACCTTCTTCACAACGCCACCGCTGGATAATCACAATGACCGAATATTACACAAAATGGGTGGAGGCCGCTCCACTCATTTCAATCAAAAAGAAAAATTGTTTAATCTATTAACCATCACATTATCTGCCGCTTTTGGTATTCTCATCGCCTAATAATGTATAATGGTAAATCTTTCAAAAATAAGTGTTACAAGACTTTGGACAACTTTGGTATCAAACTTAGTTTCTCATCACCTTACTATCCACAAGCCAATGGTCAGGCTGAATCTTCTAATAAAACTCTAACCAAAATCCTCATGAAAGTCGTCAATGAATCTGGAAGAAATTGGCACGATCACATTCCCTTTGCCCTTTGGGCTTATCGTACTAAAGATTCGCACTCCACTAATGCCACACCTTTTCATCAGTATATGGCACCGAGGCTGTTTTGCCTCTCGAAATACAAATACCTCCCTTAGAATATCTCTTCAAGATATTCTCACCAACGATGATTTCCGCCAAGAGCGGTTAGCCCAATTAGAGCTTCTTGACGAACGACGTCTTACAGCTCTCGATCACCTCCAAATCTATCAAAAACGCATCAAGCGTGCTTATGATAAGCGACTTCATGAGCGTACCTTTAAGGTTGGTGATCTTGTCCTCAAAGAGAATCAACATGTAACCAAACTAGAAAAGAGCAAACGTGGAAAATTTGCTCCCAATTGGATTGGGCCTTATATAATCACTCACACCTATGGATCAGGCACTTATCGTTTAGCTTCGCTTAATGGTAAACCTGAGCCTGAACCCCTTAATGCCTTGCATCTTCGACCATTCTACTGTTGAATCTAGTGTTATATCACTCCTTATCTACCTACTGCTCGTCCCTTGAGCTCATTTACCGCTACATACACTTTGTTTTCTATATCTCCGAATAAAATCAAGCTCACCCCTCACCTCCCCTTACGATGCCTTCCCCTTCTTAGTCTAGTCCATGACTTCAAAGTATTAAAATAAGCCGTATTCTTATGGGATTTTCTTGAGTCAAACTTCCTACTAAACTAGATGCTTCACGCCAAAAGAACATCTAGTTATCTAAAATTAAATATAGATCAAGCTTCCTCGAAGGACAATTTATATGCCAAACTATCATTGCCGCTACATTATAAATAGATCGCTTCAAGGACAATTTATGCACTAAAATCATCTCTCGCTACTATAAATAGATCGCTTCCTCAAGGACAAAGCTATACATACACGCTTTTATCGAAGCTTCTCGCATTGATCGCCTTCGTGAAGACCTCAAGAATAAAACAATCAATATCCTCAGAGACTTCCCGCATCGATCACCTACATTCAATAAAATAAAAGCCTCATACAAAAGAAACTTTTTGGGTCATGGACTTGTCTATTTAGGGTAGGTTCTCTTCGCTGTAACAAGTTCTTTGTACCTCAGCCTATATCATCCACATCACCTCACCATTTGTTCAACTCAAGGGACGTAACGTACACCCGATATATTGTGATCATACAACTCTTTTCAACTATGGACTTTCGTCTATACACTGCACTTAGGCTTCGTGCCTGCGTTTCTACGTTGTGTGGTTTGTTTAGCTCTTTTCACCTACGGAGCACTCTTTCCGCTTTGCCTCGCATCTAGAATTGTGTGTTGATCTTAATCAGGACACTATTCCCTACTACTTGGGTATGCTAACCTTTGCTTTACCTATACCTACACCAACAACATTATCCTACCAGCACCAACAACATTACCCTACCAACATCAAATTTTTACCAAACGACAAATTGCCTAAACCATACCAAATTGCCTAAATTCACCCCTCCCTGATCCTAAGGGAGAACTACATCGGTCTGAGGCCCTTCCTTGCTTTGTGCAATGGGCTATGTAGGCAAAGACTTCGAGACATGGGGTCTCCCAAGGTTAGCTCGACCATCCCCTACCATAACCTATCTTGTGTGGTGAATATAAATATTTTTGTGTATTTTTATTTTAATCACATTTCTCTTTATCCTTTTTCGAAACACCGAAAATCAAAACACCGACAATCTTATTATTATCATAACTCAAATCAACATACATATTCAGTTTTATTTAGATGTTAAACAAATACATCTTCTATCATCGACACGCAGGTCGGCATCCTTATTCTTATACTCGCTAACATATACTGCATCATCACAACTCATCCCGAACTAGGTGATGATCGTGATCGCCGACCCTCTCGCCGGGCCTCTCTGCCTCTCAAAGGTACCGCGCTATTGGTACCGCCACCGATCTCGCCAATCTCTCGTAACATATGAACACGCCTCTCGCATGGAGAACTCCAGCCTCTAGTCTCGCCGCCCGTGACTCCGCAACCACTAACAACTCTTGTTCATTCACTCCGCGTTGAGCTGCCAACCAAACGCGCAGACGATCCTTCTCTGTAATCACTTCGGCCGTGGCGCCACGTACACCTCGCAGCTTGCTACCCACCATAATCTATAGGCCTCGCTATTCCCGCATCCATTACCTCGCGATCGGCCGCTATCTCTCAGTGCCCTTCTCGAGGTGTTGGCCGGGGAGGTGAGAATGCCGCCAGCATCGATCCTCATATATGGTCTATAAGCTCGTGGTATGTCCCGCACATATCCAAATTGTCGCGCACGCGATCTATAGGAATCCTCTCATATTCACTCGGCCTCGTGCCCCGCGATCCACCTCAATCGCTCTACACCTCTCAACTCCTCGGGCCTATGTTCTCTGCTACTATATAGTTCCCGTAGGCCTCCAATGTATATCCGCAATCGTCACTTCTCCCATACTCGCCTATAATACTCAATGTCACCCGCACGGCATGAGATCTCGCTCTCTTGTTCTGCTCGACCCATCGTCTAATCCCAACCTCTCGATACTCCTGGGCCTCTCTCGGGCTCAGATAGATCGGCCTTTGGTCGCACACAAACAATGTGCTCATAGGCCCAACAAAGGTAATAAGCATGAGTAATCCAACGTTGTCCCGTGACTTCGCCTACAAGCCCATAAACCCCTCGGGGATAGCTCCGCCTAAATATGCAGTGCCTATGCAAACGTAACGTTCCTTTCTATCATCTCCCGATAACACACATCAATGCCTTTGAAATTTTCTCCCTTCCGCCTCGGTAATGCATAATACCCTACCGCTATCATTAATATCACTGCTAACCTTGTCTCCTCAGGTGTGCCGCATACATTACCCCATATGTAAACGATAAAACTCGCTGTGTCAAATCTCGCAAGGCGTGATGGACCAAATATCGTCAAGTATCGCTCCTCGTGCGGCCAGTAAGGCCTCGATATACGCTCTCCTGTAATAGGAGTCTCAAAATCCAAACACATCTTCCAATGTTATGCTATCTCACCACGCAAGCAGATAAGGTATTTGTCTCAGATTCCATCTCTCAATCGCGCCTACTGTAACATACCATGGTTACGCGTGCGATTCGTGAATAATAACGGATTCCACTTAACCCCAAACGATTTATCAATGTCCATTCCACTGGTGTTACATCCGCTCGGATTCGTGCGACAACATAGTTGGCTACTGCACACTATCATTCATCCTCAACTCGTCTCGCCGCATACACCAAAACAACAAACAACCATTCAACCCAAGTTAGGGTCTTTTTCAAACATTCTCGAAATTTCTCCAAGAATCGCATGCGCTATACATAACCGAGATATCGGTTGTAACAACCGATACTCGTTTCTACCTAACCGCCACCGGCCATCACAATTTTATACACCTTCCTTAAAAACAACCACCTACTTACAATAATTTGCTGCTTTTCGCTTTTATACATATAAACATACCTGAAACCCCTGATTGCCTACCCGGTAACACTTACCTCACCTGCAACCCTTGTTATCATGTTTTCTTTCTCATATTTACCCACCTATTCTACCCCATCTTCTTCACAAAACCATGCAGAAATCAAATCACAACCAAACGTTTACCCTCAGGGGTCAGCAGAGTTTCGCATGTGGCCCTTGTCTTCTCTCTTGTCCCCGCCCGCCGAATGTTTCTCCTCGTCCTGCCATTATCACCACCTTTTTTCAAACCTGCCTTGCTATCTTCTGAATCTCAGATCACAATTCCCTTTTCTTGTCTCTTCTCTCCTTATCACTTAGATTTCTCATGCAAAACCTCGTCGCATTGCCAAAACGCCGCCGCTCGCGCTTTAACCTCTCGCATGGCTCTAAATTAAAACTTCACCGCCACCTCTAGCTTTTTTATTTTTAGAAAAGCCTATACCTAAATAACCAGATCAGTTATTTAACCGAGCATCGGTCCGTTAGCTACCGACATCGCATACATACCAACTGATAATTTGCATACACACCTCCTTTGAAACAGGTTCTTTTCTTCATTTCTCATCTAAATTTTTGTCGCGCCACTTCTTCGCCTCGCATAAACAAATACAATTTACCACATTTTGTTCATCCACCACATATAACATTACATTTTCATTAAACATCATTTATACCAATACACAACCCTCAACTACAAATATCAAAAAACTATCAATCTATACATCATTCGGATCCAACTCATCAGTTACATATATTACACTGCCACAAAACCACCAATTTATCACATAACCTGACATTCATATATACGCACAAATAAACAAAAACATCAGCATCATCTATCTATCAACATGTCAATTAAACTCATCACACATTCTATATATTACCAACCATTTATTTCAACACATTTTAAACACAGCATGTGGATCAAAACATCATCTATATATATATATCCCAGTTTTCAAAAATACAATGTGCCCTACATCGGGGCCTCTGTGATCTCATAATATACCAAAGCCGGCACGCAGCCGCAATACCTACTAAAAATATCGACTGCGCTCGCAGCTTTGCCTCTCATATCAAAATATACTTCGCGAGCTTGTGCTCGCATAAGCTCGCAGCTTCGTATAAAATAATAAATATAATAAATAAATAAACCAAACAATGAATAAACGTAGGCACGCAGCCTCTATCAATACAACCGATTCGCAGACTCTAAGTGCCCGTGTCCTCTATACAAAACCACGCCTGGGATCTATCACCTCTCCCCACCGCCTCGACACTCTCTCTCTCCCGCCGGTCCCCGTGGCGCCGCCTCGCCCGCTGGGCCGCGCTGACACGCCACTGGGTCTGCCTTCTCCCGAGATCTCGCGCAAGCGCGAGGCCTCGCTCTATGAGCCGCATATGCCTCGATAATCGACTCCGTGACTATCAAGAATATCTCGATAATAACTGTGCCTCTCGCTCTAACTCTCCATATAGCGATCTCCTCAGAATCGTTTCGTAATGCGCTACACTCGCCGTGTGAGCTGAGACTCTTCGCCTACTTAGCTGCTAAGTCTTTCGTCAATACCGCCGCTAAGGTGTGCCACCTCGCATTTCTTCTCTCGTCGAAATCGCCCACTACTGACCTGTGGTGATGCCGCTGGTACCCGGCATCATCCACACCCCCACCTCGCCGGTCTCTCCTGCTACCCACCGGGATCCCAAGGCCGCGGTGCCGGCAATGGGGCCTCTCTACATCATCCCTCCCGCAGACCGAGGCGGAGGTGGCTCATCCCGTACAGCCCCATCCGCTCGCGTACTTGAAACGAAGTGG
>CM031244.1:462845483-462963236 GCA_018340775.1 Taxus wallichiana var. yunnanensis | reverse complement strand
TGTGCCTTAGTTTCTACTAAGCACATCCCCTTCCCCCAGGGCACGCTTTCACGGCCGCTCCTCTTTTGGGTCAGCATACTCCTACGGTGACATCACATGCGTCCCCAAAGAGGGGTATAACGGTCTACACACACAAATACGACACAACATAATGTCGGTGCAAGACAGGTTTAGGGCTCAAAATCAAACTTGGGTCATTAGTATAGTAATGCATTTCCTAGAGCACCTATAACTAAGGGTAGTTACACATCGATTGAGTTCAACACAGTCTACAGAACTCATACATAGTGGCTTTTATAGGGCAATTTTTCCTTAACACATGTGTTGGTACACATCATCTACAATGGTGTTTTAATATGGGAAGCAGTTAAAGGTTAGAGGATAACATCAGACCTTCCTCTCTACATTACTTCTATCGTGGCATTGATCACCCAAAAAATTAGACAATACAAAGATCTCTACATTTGGGAAGCGGTTAAAGGTTGGAGGATAAATTAGAATTTCCTCCCTATACTTCTTCGGCCAGTGGCGTGAGATCACCTAAAAAACTTACACTTCATCGACATGATCCTTTCTACACCCTTTTTCTCATCATGGATCAGGTGCACATGTTCCTTTTTCACATTTTCAGCATTTTTACATACTTTACTTACACACTTTTACACACTTTTACATATACATGCATATTTGACTACTTGATTGTATTCTCTTTTGCATGTCCGTCTGTATGGGAAACAAGTAGTCAACATCACCAACAATAACATCAACATGATACTAACAACAGGTACATCATACACATGATGACATATACACATGCGCTTTTGTGCTAAGTTCATTTTCATCACCTTTTAGTCTCCACACTTCATCTTTTTATCACTACACACTTTACATCTAGTCCCTCAAGCACGCTTTCTACATCAATCTACATGGATATAAGGTACGCATCTCTATCTAATTTATGTTACTGTGAATTCTTATCACCAACATAAAGTGGGGGTAGATGTAGACACAAAATCATGACCAATATCTAGTCTTGATTGCATACTACTATTCATATGGTTCCTAAGTAAAAAAATTACTAATTAACCCATGTCTTTGGCCACATTTCTTTGTTTTATGCTTTTTCTTTCGAGACTTGCACTTGTACTTCCTCATTTTTCTTTACACCTTTCAACATTTTTCGCTCTGACACCAACGCCTGGACAGGATGTCGGCGCCGCCGCCCCTGTCCCCTCTAGGCGCCCTTCTCCTCTTTGTACTTTGGTCAAACTTTCTAGGTCCTTTCTAGTCGTTTGAGCATCTTATCTTTTTGGTAGTCAGCCTTTTCGGGTTAATTATGAAATTCAAGTGAAGGAATCATATAAATATAAAGTTATGTGATCATAATAAGGGACCAAGCACTAAGCATCTACTATCTCCACCTAAGGTTGCATCCATCAAAGGCATCTATAGCTCCATTTTCATCCATCTAGCTCCATCACAAGGGGAAAAAGGTTGGTTCATCTGCATCACACTTCATAGAAGGGGAGTCTATTGTTTCCATGAACACATTATTTACATTCTACATCTATCTACTTGCTTGTTACTTCACGTGTGACTGGCACAAGAGCAACCTAGGGCACAATTCCACACACACACACAAAGAACTACATTGGTCTGAGATGTAGTGCAATGCTCGTGATAAGTCCTTCATTTTAGCATTGAGGACAGCTCTAACCCCTTCATTTGCATCTTTATTTTTAGGGTTTGATGCTTTGTTTGGGGTTTTACATGTGATTCATTCATTCTAGATTTACAATGACATTCGGTCAATGACATACACGTGACAAAAGGAAAACAAGTGTGAACCTCTTACAACACCTTAGAGGAGGTTTTCCAAGCCTCTAAGCGAGACAGTGGCACTCATACCGTAGACTAGGGCGCCCACGGGTGCCCCTATCCTTCTCTAGGCACCCCAATCTAATCAAATATGTTGGATTTGCATTTCTCTATGCTTCGTGTGATAGTCATCTATCTTTGTTCGATTGATCTCTCTTTGCAACACACCCAATAACCTTTGTGAATCAACTAAGGCTTTTCTAACCCTCTTTGCACATTAGGGTTTTATATTTTTATTACTTAGTTGCTTAGGTATTATTTCAATATTTTTTATTTACTACAAAATTGCATTAGATTAGGCTATTATATTACATTTTAGCATAATCACATTTCACCTGCAACTACTACTTCTTCCTCTCCATGTGTTGACTCGTCATCTCCCACTACCCCCATCACCATTTTTGCATTGTTTCTCATCTTCTTCGAGTTATTTCCTCCTCATTCCTATCATCCAAATCATCTAATTATCAATGTACATCATCATGCACATCCACTTTGGATACAACCTCATCATCATCTTCACATTGTCGAACATCCATCATCATTACAAACATATACCATTGGTCATTCCCGTATTGACTACCACTTCATCACTTGCTTTGATCTCATACAAAGTGGTTATAATACACCCGATTACCACACCTCTATTGTGCTCTACATCATACATTATGTCCCTCTTCACGTCACCTATATTGGGTCCCTCTTTCACACACATCTTATTACCTCCATCATCACTCATTTAAAAACCCTTCTTGTTTCTTTCACCCCCATTGCATCCTATACCATCTATCACACTCCTCTTACATCTATTCCGCATCATTTGTATCCACACATTCTTTTGTCTCTTCCTTGTAAGTCACCTACGATTTTTCACATTGCTTCACCTCTCTTGGATAACTCTTCCATACGTGTCTTGCCTCCATCATCACTTGTTAGTGAAGCCTTCTTGTTATCAGATCCTCCTTCTTCATTCACATCATCTATCATGACCACACAACCATTTGTTCTTCCACATTTTCCTCGCAAGTATCCTCTACATCCACTTACACTTTCACATCATTTTGATTTTCTTCCACATTTTTATTTGCTTGAGATCCATTCTTTTATATCTCGTCATATTCCATGCAATCATCCTCTTAATATATCCATTCATCATAATATTACATTATTGGTTCACATGCTTCCTTCAGACATCAATATGTTCTCCACTCCTCGCCCACATGGCATCATCGCAACACAATGCTTCATATCACTTTATCTCCTACCATTGATCTATTTTCATATCCTCACCCACCTGACATTATCACACATTCACCACACTCAACATATTTCTTATTTGCTTCATCCCCACACTCACGTCCTCCACTCACCACCATCTTATGGTTTCTATTCATCGTCCTTGCTTCACTTTTCATCTACTTCATCCAATCTAATCCAATTATCTACCTCGTATACTTCTTGATTGTTTCTTTGCATGCCTCTTATTCATGTATTCCCTATATGGAATGGGGACTTTCACTTGTATTCACTTCCACATTCTACACACTTCATACATCATATTTCTCCTCATATGACCTAGATTCAAAACATGTTCTACTTTTTTACACATTTTGCAATATTATCATTGACAAAAACACAACACACACATCCACACACATATAAACATATTTCAAAATCCAAAAAAATAATAAACAAACACCTGATAATGGATGTTATTTCACCACCACTTCTCCATCCATTCATATTTCACTATAATTCTTTTTCACACGCTACATACTCTACGTATACAGTTCATTCACATTCCATAACATGGTTTGCTTCATAGCTTTTGGTGACCTCTTGATTAACTTGTTGTCACATTTTTTGAGTCAATAACCTCTACTTCAATTTCTTTAACTTGGTCTCTCCTTACTTGGTGAATTAAGAATATTTGTCCTCTTAGAGATCCACACACTCAATAACTTATTATGAAGGCCGTAGGGCATCATCTTTCGACACTCACAAATGTCATCTCTACACTCGCTTCCACTCCCTCCATGAATTCATTAGTAGTTATAAGCACCTTACAAAATAAATTGAGAGAGCTAAGTTTCATGTCAAAAAATAAATAAAAAATCAAAATCAAAATTAAAAAAAAAACAATTTCAAAACTTTCTCTCGGGGTTTTTCTAGCATCTCTATTGGGGCTATGGATGTCTAGCCAACACTAGAGCAATATTGTGAATAAAAGCAAATGTATCTCTATAGGGGCTATAGACCCTTGTCAAGTAGCAAAGTGATGCATGAATTACAATTACCTTCAATCCCATAAATTAACAATCACCTATTTCACTCAAACCTACACATTGGCATGTGTTTTCACTCACCATCTTATGAGTCTTCATTTCAACCAACAATTAAATTTCACATGCACACATAAGATATTAATGGGACACATGAGTAGTATATCACCAAATGATTTTTAGACCTTGTTTAATCTCTTGTTTTATCTCATTTTTTTGTCTCATGACTTGTGCATTTTGGTTCCTCACGTGTTCATCAACAATCTTGTTTTAACCTTTTCCATATATATACACACCTATTGCACCTTTTCATTGCAATCATGCCATTTGTACACTCGCATTTGACCTCATTTAGATTGAACATTTGTGGGAATTCCCCCTTCTACACAATTTTTTTTATAACCGCCACTTTTCATGTCATTTAACTTGCAATCATCACTTGTCACTCTTGGGATGGAGAAAAATCCTCTCAGGGATCTCTAACTTGCATGCACACTTGTATCAATAACTCATCACTTGTCACTTGCACATGGTTGGGGCAATATTGCCTATGCTTCTCATCACCATGCCTTCACTAAGGTTCATTTTCTTTCATTTATAAACTACCACTTTTCATACTACATTATGTTGGGGCAACCTATGACTCTAAATATTGTCACTTGAGGGGGATATCTTGTTGGTGCAATATTTATATATACACCTTTTATTTTAAGTTCACTTAACTTTATTTAAGCTTTATTGACTTAGTCTACTTTGCACACCTCTTAGGCTTAGATTAGGATAAGTGACACTCATATCTTGACCACTTGTCTCATGTGTACCTATTCATGTGGAGGTTGTTGCACACATGTTTATCATATAGTCAAAAGTAAATTTGGACTATAATTTTTTTTTTTTTAATGTCTAGATCACTTTTATCTATAAATTATAGAAGTTTTTAAAGAAGCTTGTTGATATTAATTTCATTTATTTTATTTATTGACAATAATGTATCTTTATTGCTTATTATTTGCAATAACTTTTACCATTTCTGGAGTGAGTCCAAATTGAGGAGATTCCTAGGTTTCACCTATTCTTTCAATATCACACCAAACATTTCTCGTCAAATCTTATAACATTCAATTGTCACCCATCTTAGTTTGTTGACCAAATAGCCTATGCCTCGCAAAAATAAATATATCGATCCCTTCACATACTTCATATGAAGTGGGTCATAGATCACATTTCCAGGTTCTTACCTATCAAGTTAGCCATTTAACCTTGCATGTTCAACAACAATTATTTTAGAGTTTGATGACCCCGTCTTATCTTTAGTTTTTGCATCTGTTGTATCTTGCTTGTTGCACTACACAACCCAAAAAGGGGTAAAATGTAGACACTAGAAAAATGGCCCTTGCGCATAAAGTCTCTTAATTAAAAATATTAAAACATAATAATTACTAAAAATCAAATATTCCCAAAAAAACAACTAAAAATTAAAAATAAGGTTGATTTACAACATGTCATCCTTACTAATCATCATCTACTCTCATTCACCGATCGCCATCCACTCTACCTACCCATTTGCACTTTCTATGCACAATGGACCCATTTTATCACAACCCTCTATACACATTACACCCATATCCATCCCAATATTCTATGCACCCTAAATTTATAAAATAACATTCACCCCCTCATTTCATTCTCTTAGCTCTTGGTTGTTTTCACAATTTTTGTTATCCCTCACACATGCTTTGTTTGTAGGTTTTTACGATGGAGAGAGGAAGAAATATTGGACACCCAAACTTTGTTGCATAATCAGATTTCAAATTTTCAATAGTACTTCCAGTCATGCCTTCGACTAGATTGTAATTTCTCTACGATTTTAGTGATCATGCATGTGACTGAGATGTGTGCAAGCTCCAAATCATCCAAGACACCATCAATAATCAACAATAATCCATAAATAAACCATGCACCACGAATTGGTTCCCTCAAGCCCCGAATAGGTTTATCATTTCATTTATTTTCATTTATTAATTGCATGTCTTATATGTTCTTAGTTCAACCTTGAAAAGGATAGGGTTTGACCGAGGTAGGTCCCTAGCCACCAAAATTAACTAAGATTTTTCTCGAGTGTTTTTGCATGAAAAAATATTCATTTTAGAAGTTTTAGCTAAATTTATTTAGTGAAAGAACCTATGATTGTCCCTCACATTTTTCCATTTTATTTAGCAACATTTGATTTGATATCATATCATATAACACATTTTATAGGGTGATCCAAATCTAGGCATACAAAGGGGCATGTTACTCAACAATGAGCAAATAATTCACATCATGATCAAATCCTACGGGTATTCTATTAGCCATATGATAAAGCTTACGAAATTAAGAACCATTTAATTGTCTATTTTTACGAAGTGAGTATAGTATCATATATATTCTTCATTAGTATAGGGTATTCCTTGTTCTACCATAATGTATTTACAATGTGTAATATCACGCTTGTAATCGTGCAAACCATCATGTCGAATAGCAATAGATGTATGAAGCTAAGGGAAGGTAATACTGTGATGTTTTCATCAATAGTTCCTTTTAAATGGTGTAACCAAGATCTTCCCAAGGAAATAAGTGTGGGTTGAGGGTCAAGGATGACTCATACTTTAGTTTCCATTATTGATCGAGTTTCGGCTTCCTATCCAAAGTAGTGCACGAGAAATCAAAAACACAAAACAACGTCGAGTATGCAAGGGCTTAGTACCTTGGAGATGGTGATGGATGATACGGGCGCAAAGTTGATGTCGAACTCCTCGGTGTGATCCCAACAAACCTGCAACTCACATACACTAGAGAAAGATTGATTAGAGATTTTATGTGGGGGCCGCTGACAAATAGATCCGGAAGCATTAACTTCCTCGGTGGTCACAACCCCGTGTGATAAGAAATAATGATAAAATACAAGATAAACAAATAACATGCAAGCTGATAAACAAAGGAACCTAACGCTGCGGGTGTGTAGATGGTGCTATTGATTTGATTCGAACACAACGTGCAACAAGAACCACGCTACGTGAACTAACGAATCATGAGCAGAGTATCATGGGGATTACAGTGTCGTTACGAGGACATCATGAGGATATAAATGATAAACAAAAAGCTAAGAATTCAAAACAACATTTTCCCAAATTTTCTCCCTTCTCTTTCCGAAGGGGGGAAAGCCCATATTTATAGCCTAATGGTGAGGTTAGACTACAGTTAAAAGATACTCAAGGTTAAGTAAAGTAACCTTGATTAAAAGAGGTGATGTGATTCAATGGGGCTCACAATTTGACTTATAGTAAAAAAGATAAGGATGGGATATGGAGTGGGAAAGATGAATGACATGGTTAGGTGAAATAATAGATTCCATTCTTGAAATTAAGAGTGGAGTGTCAGATGGGTGTATTATTGCCCATGTTTTGCATTATTTTTGAGATATGACAATATTTGGATTATTAAATGGGTATGTAGAACCCATTAATTAATTAAAACCATGAATTAATTAAAATGTAGATGGATGGGATTTAGAACAAAAGAAAAGCGGGAGGAGATGTAAATGTGGGATGACGGAGAGGGGTTACACCCAAAAATAGGTGTCTACATCCATAACACATAAGCCATATGTGATAAGTAGCATAATGTATCCTTGAAAGCCACATGATAGGGAAAGGAAAGGCATATTATTTGATGGAGTAAGGCCAAGAATGTGTAATGCATCATACACACACACACACATATTCTTGTTTGTATCCAAATTGAGTGGGACATGTTCCCAATAAGTGCACTATATATAATGTGTGCTTATAAAATTGTTAAATTGAGGGTGCTTGTTGGATTCACTGTATTGATAGGATATGATCATTTTAATTATGTGGACCCACCGTGAATTATGTTAATTTTATAGTTGGATTTTAATGTATGTATTTTAGATATTAATGTTTGAAATTGATGAGCATTATGGGTAGTAATATTATGGTAATCATAAAATGTCTTGTCATTGCCGCTAGCTAGCTTCTTGGTAGTGAAACAAGTAAGACTAATAAATTAAGATCAAGTAACATAGGAAAGCACTCATGTGACATGTCTAAATATTCTAGAAAAGTAACAAATCTAGGAGCAAGCATAAAATCTAAAGTGTTAACAAAATGTTTCATAATGCATAGGCTAGCAATGATGGGTGCCCTTTTTACATTATGATTGATAGATTTTCCCCCAATTTCATTTAAAGGCACTAAAATAATGTCGGATGAGTAAGATTGCAAGTAGTAGAAGCATGCATGGTAATTTTAGGAATAGTTGGCTCTTTAAAAGGAGATGTGCTCTTAGAACATGTCACGAGAGATTTAAGTTGATAGTGCACAAGGCTAGTAAATGTAAATATACTATGAAACATAGATTTATCTTCATCCATGGAATTGAAACTAATTTTGTGCAATATTTCATCGTATAGTTCTATAGTATCATCATTTTTATAATAATACTCAATAACTAAGCTATGCTACAATTCTTTTTAACTAGTAGGGATACCTCTAGAATAACTTCAAGTGTAGGTGGTAGAATTGTAGTAGATTATTATATAGACTAGGCTACAATGTTATATCTAGAGGGTTGTGAAGCGACTTATAGGTAAATGGTTATTAGGTTGTGGCATAAGAGGTATAAGGTGTTATGGGTATAACAAATAAGAAGGGTATAAGGATTAGAAAGTGGTAGACTATTTTGATATAATAAGCTTCCAACATCAATCATTATTAGCAAAGGTCCATGGATCATGACATCAATAGATTTAATAGGTTGTAGTATAAGATAAATTCACATTAATCCATTTAAACAATACACAAAATATAGAACAAAACATAAAATTTAGTGCACAATATCTACATAATCAAACAATACTATGAAGATAGAGATGAGAATATAAGATAACATATTAGAATTTGTATTATCAATCAAGACTCGGACATGAAATCAAATTGAAAATAATGGATTCAAAATCAATTCGAATCAAGATAAACCTTTTGCATAGTGCATTTACAATATGAGGTGATTGTTGAGTTACCAATCCATTCTTCTTCCTTGTCTTGACAAAAGAGGGTCTTCGAATTCTCTATAAATGCTTAAAGAGCATTACATATTTCATAGTTTGTGTTTTATGCACTAGGTACATACATTGGGAATGTGTAATATACAAAATACATTCAAGTCAAATTTCAAACCCATGTACACTCCCAACATTATCCCACACTTAAATAGTTGTCTTGTCTTAAGACAAAAGATGCTTTGATGATCTAGGAGCTTCTTTACTCTTTTTTCCCATGTCTTGCGGTGTTGAATGTGTTGTGTACTAAGATAATCTTCTTGAAGTTGGCATATAAGATGTCATTTACCGCTTTTCATCCTCTATGTACTACTTTAACCATCATTTCAAGTTTTTAATTAATTATACTTTCCAACAACCACCCTTTCGGGTTTTTAATCTACAAAAAAAAGCGCATAGACTTCCCTTATGGGTTTTCAATCTATGCATACCTACTTATAGATATCTAATAAAATTTGTGCGGTGAAATTTCAAAATTTATTACATTCTCGCAAAATTTTCTTACTCCTTATCTGTTGGAGAAATAATTTGTCACAAGGAAAACTAGGGATTTTCACCAATGCTCTAGGACTAGGTCCCTCTGCTTAGGAATGGGGCAGCTCAATTTATTGAAAATAGGAAATATATACACTACTCTAACCATCATGGGTGGCCTTTTAACCGGGATCACACAAGAATACTCCACTAAACCCGTGTGCAAAAAGGAGGTGGAGGAGAGAGAGAGGGAAAGTGAGAAGGGGTTTTACTCAATAAATAGCAAGCTGAGTTTATTGACATAAAACCAGAATATTTCCAAGTTAACAATGAGAAGACACCATGTCAAGGAAAGAGGAACAAAACACAAGTAAATCCAAGTTTATTTACATAATATTGCACAAGTAACCATGCTCATGGAGTAAAGTTGAGATGGAGAGGAAAACATAAGACAAGGAGATAAAATAATTGTAGTTTCTTGCTTGTAGTAAGACAATGGGAGCTATCAACCAAGAAAAACTAACCCTTTGGAATGGAGAATCCATTCCAATTTATAGCTTACAAAATGTCTCTTTCTATCCCCCTAGATGTGACTTTTCATCTCACCACCATGTGACTTTTCAAATTCCTAGGAATGGAACTAAGTCCTTTTCTCATTTCTAAAAAGACTTTTACAATGCAACATTAAGTCACTTAAGTGAATAAGACGAAAGAGTGAAAAAGTACATTCTCAATGAAGAAATAGAATGTAGAGAGAGAGATGGAGGGGGAGAGAGAATAAGAGAGAGAAGTGAAAATCGGAGATGAGAAAGCATCTTGTTGACAAAGAACCTACTTCCGATGGATCTTGAGTGAATGCTCCATGAATGAAGTTCCTTGCCTTTGACCTCCTATTGAGTTGGAACACTATGATTGCAAATTCCTCCTCCTGTGAGATGTGGACACACTCCAAGGCATTGAATGAGTGTTTAGAAACACTATTGCGAGACTTGCACTTGATATGGAAACATGATGATCCTTTTTAACACAAGGTTGGAGTTAGAACATGGAGATCATCACCTTGCTCTTCTTGGCTTCAAAATTCACCTCTGTGACACAAATGTTTCCTTTTTGAATGGAATCAACCCCAAGATTCTCAAACACTTTCTTTCTCATATGTTATTCATTGGAAAATGTCCTCTCCTCCAAACAAAGAATTGCTCCTTCATTCAACTAAAAATGCATAGTGTGAAATCATGAATCTGTCAGGTCACTCAGGTGTTTTGCATTGTTTCAAACTTATCCAGTGCTCTTTCTTCAACATGAGAGGCTCAAAATCCTTATTCTTTACCAATATCTTGACACTTACTATTTTTAGTAAGCCTTATTTTGAGAAGTCCATTTTAATTTCCAGTTGCTTAATTTGACACTTTTGAGTTTCCTGATGTGTAAGGGGCAATGACAACTTTGATAATGAACTGTTTGTAGCACTTACTATTTATAGATAGTGATGATTAGGAAGGCTTACTATTTTTATAAGTGGGTTTTCCCAGTGTCGAATGGAATGAAAGTGGTCTTAAAAGGTTTGTTAATTCATAAGAATGCTTTGCTAAAAATTTTAGAGGATTTCAATTGCAGAACTCCGTAGATCTAAAAATGATTTTTTTACTTTGGGAAACTTTGTCTAGCCATTAAAAATAATGTAGGTCATAATTGGATGTAGGGTTGGGATCATTGGGAATGCGTTTTGGAGAGGAACCCACAGTCCAAGTTTCATAGCAAACGGACACGGGGTTTGTAAGATACGAGCAAAAAGGGTTTTTGAGCATGGAGGATGTTTGAAGAAATTTTGGTAGCATAACAACACTACAGCAGAAATGGAGGGAGAGAAAATCACAATGAAATACAAAAAATTGGCTAAGTATAAAGTTATACCTCTTTCAAATTTATTTTCCCTCTCACTAGCTCCATTTAACTCACCTTAAACTCAAACTAGCTAACCTAGGTCTGGTGGAGGTTAGAGGTGTGGTTGCACCCTAAAAAATAGGGGAAAAGGGACATGGGTACAGCCACACTCCAAATACTTCAATTGCACAAGTGTCTTATTTCCATGTAGCCATGTAAACCTAATTGGTAAAGGTTGTAAATACTTCAATTGCACAAGTGATTCTTATTACATCATGGCTATAATTGATCATTATGTGTTTTGGTGACCACCTTGGTCATGCTAGCTATCTTGAGTAAGCTCTAAAATTTATCATTAAATTGTCAATAAACTTGATGTGGTTGGATGTGGTTGTGTGTGATCTTTAATCCGAGTGAATATTCCACACTAAGCTTCACCAACACGGACCTCAATGATTTCTAGCTTACAAAGAGACTAAAAATAACTCATGTACATGCAAAACAAAGTTATAGAGTGTTGAAAAGAATTTACAACAAGTTTAAAACATACACAATGAGAAACAAGGAAGGAAAAATACAAGTGAACACCATATTTTATCCTGGAGAAACCCAAGAAGGGGAAAAAAATCCAGTGGGAGGCAATTGCACTCCTCGTTAATTATGTAATTCACAAACATGTACAAGTTACTGCCATTAATGGCCTTCATGGAGCTGAGTTTTCATTCTCTCTCCAAAGCTTGCATAAAACATGCTTAACACCTTCTGACACTCCTCTAACAACAACACCCTCAAGAAACAACCTCTCACTTTGCTGAAAAATCATTGGCTAACCATGGACAAAGACTCCAACTTGCTTATAACAACAATGGGAATCCAAATTCCATAACTCCTCTTACATTCTTGATGATTGTTGACATCCATCAAACCTACAAAGATGCCCCTGACATGAGAAACTGCTAAGAAACCATTTTGGAAGTCAAAAACTCACAATTGTTATGTTCTATGTGTTTCTTTTTGTCTCAAGACAAATCGCCAATGGTCAGTGCAAGTGGTTATTACGAAACCGACACTTGAGACATGAAACCGTTGGTCCAAACCAGCAATATGATGCAAAACCACCAAGTGAGAGACAACCGCTAGGGTGTTCTGCTTCTTTAGAAACTTTGTAACTTTCGAGAGGCCATAACTTTTACATACGAATTCAAAACCGGGTACCTTTTTGTTAAGTATCTACTTTTTCAAGAAGAACCCAAACATGTCATCAAAACATACTTTTGTTAAAGTCCATATAAAAAAAAAGCCTTGGAAGCCATTTGATCTTATGTGTTTTTACAAGAACCGTCTTCTAAAAATGAGAATTACACGAATTAGGTTTATTTAAGATCATATTTCGGATCACACCTTCCCAATTTGAGGCTTTTACGTCCGTAAAACTTCACAAATTCAATAAGTGAGGAAAAAGTATCCCCACACCACCACCCTCTCTTGGCGATGTAGTGTGTGAACTTCAACGTTCACCTTTTCACGAAGGCCTACTAAACTCAACTTCCCAATTGTGTAACCTTCCAATAGAGTTGATTTGCAATTCCATCTTTGATCAAATGCCATTTGGATCTGCTTGGAAATTGTATTTTAGTCTAACTCGTATTCCCTTGCTCTCCTCTTCTTAATGCTCTTTCCTTCTATCGCAACGCATCTTTATACTCCTTTTGGCCATTAAAAGTTAAAAAAAAAAAACTTCAATGTTGAGCATGGAAGGTTTTAAAAGAAATGTAAGCTTGCAATATTCAAATACAAAATATTATTCTATAAAGAGGAGCCATATCCAATTTAATAACATACCCTAAGAGGCTTAAGCTCTTAGTTTTACCTTTGAATCTTCCTTTGCTCAAGTACAATGCTACCTTGTCCTTAACAAGGCAACTATGCTCAAATCCATGTTGGCATGCCTTGTTTTGCACTTTGTTGGAGACTCCTTTAACCCCTCTTGCATGGAGGTACATCAACCAAGTTGAACATTCATTGTGTAATTTCATGTCCACCTTTACATGCTCCTAATGCAGTTTTCTCATCCTTCAAAGATTGTTGGTCACGATCATCAAAACATTGTGCCCAAAAAAATGTCAAGTGCCATCGTCTTCTTCATAGGCATAATCTTTAACCTCACCTTACTACCAAAGAAACAAGACAAACACTAGCATCTATTATCAAAGTAGTGGGCAACAATCTGCAAAACAATTACCACAAAACCACACACCACGGGAACACAAAACTAACACAAATTTCGGAAAGTGTTAGGAAACCCTTCTACAACAAAAAGGATAACATGTTTTGATACCAATTTGATCTGTATGCCAAACGGATATTCCACACTCGTGCTTTACCAACACATACCCCAATGATTCTCAACACACAAAGAGACTTGAAAAATAACTCATTTGCATGTAAAACAAAGTTATGGAATTCTAAAATGAATGTGCAGCGAGTTTAAAACATACACAATGAAAAACATGGAAGGAAAAACACAAGTGAACACCATATTTGGTCTTAGAGAAACCCAAGGGCAATAAAATCCAATGGGTGAGGCAACTCCACTCCCTATTAACTATATAATTAACAAACATGTACAAGTTACTGCGATTAACAGCCTTTCATAGAGCTGAGTTTTCATTCTCTTTGCAAAGCTTGCACAAAACATGCTTAGCACCTTCTAGACACTCCTTTAATAGCAACACCCTCAAGAAACAACGTCTCGCGTGACAAATCATTGGCTGACCATGCACAAAGACTACAACTTCCTTATAATAGGAATGAAAATTCAAATTCCATAACTCCTATTGAATTTTTGATGATTATTGACATCCATGAGATACTCCTTACATGAGAAACTACTAAGAAACCATCTTAGAAGTCAAAAACTCACGACTATTACCTTCTGTGCATTTTTTTCGGTCCCGAAAGACCGCTAATGTTTGCATGTGTCAGTTATGAAATTGCTGCTCTAAACCGCCACTATGATTCAAAACTACCATAAAAAACAATAACTATGATGCAAAAACCGGGTAAGAGAAACAAAACCATTTCCTTAGTAAACCTTGTGACTTCTAGATGCCAAAACTTTCACATACATACTCAAAATTAGGTTGCCTTTATTTGAAATTGTGTATTTTTCAAGAGGAACCCAAATATGTCATCAAAACATACTTATTGTAAAGTCCATATACAATAAAAGCCTTGGAAGCCATCTGATCTTATGTGTTTTTACAAAAATCATTTTCTGCAAATGAGAATCACATGATTTGGAATTATTCAAGAACTATTTTGGATCAATATGGACTTGGGAACTTGTTGATCACATACAAATATAGGGCTACAACCATGATGACAAGTTACTGATTGCTTTTTTGTTGTTAAATACATCCCTTGAAACAACTATTAGAGTTGTCAAGAAGCCTTGTATGTGATGACTTCCACATTGCAACCAAGCTTATATCCAGGATGGTTGGAAAAGAAATTGTTGTGAGAATGAATATTACTGAATATTTGTTATTCCTCAAAAACTAAATTATATGTTCTATAGTTTGGCACATGATAGAGAGTAATTGCTTAAAAGAATTGAAGACTTGCTTACTCAACAAGAAAAGTGCCGAGTGAAAAGAATTGGTGGTTTGCCACATGCTAAATTTTTAATTGCTTCACTCCTGATTGTTGCGACAACAGAAATATCTTAAAAACATTCAAACAAGAAAACCACACTTGAAATTCTCAATTGATGATTCAATTTTACGACCTAGACAACTCATTCCACAACAAAATTAGAACCCTTCAAATTGTCATAAAAAAAATTGATTTAAACATTGACATGTTTCTATTAGAAGATGCCAGCGACTCTGCAACTCGTGTGCAATTTGATAATACTAAAATAGAAGACAGCAGCACTTGAAGCATTGATTTACACATTAAAATAAAGAGAAAATACATCAGAATTTTTTTACATAATTAAGATATAAATCATGTGCCTATATGAGAAAAAGTCAAAAAAACATTCACCCACAACACTGAGAACATGTCAAAATAGCTAGCTTAGACAAGCTATAAACACTAGTAGTGGTGACTGGTAAGAGATGTTGTAAATACTAAACATCTTTGGATCTTGTTAGCAGTCATTTGGAGGTCACCCACATTGAATGACCCACAAGTAATAAATTTCAAGAGTAGTCTTACTATCAATTTCCATCAGAAACCAAAATGGGAGAATAAACAGAGAAGGGGTTCTGATATCATACATAAGGAGGTGGGATTTTGCATCTAAAATAAAGCCCAAGACAGACCAAAATCTATGAAACAATCACTGAATTTGCCGTTTCTTATGTTTAAAGGAACGAATGCAACTGTAATGCAAATTGATGCACACGGGGAATGATATTAAACAATAATGTGCAGTGGCAACACATTTCTCAATTGTAAACAGAAAAAAATTAAAAAACTTTGTTCAATCTACACCATTCTTTAGGTAACAAATATTCTATATTTAGAGGACCTGGGCTTTACTTCCACATGAATTCAAATACCTGGGATGATGATAAGAATTCAAATACCTGAGATGATGATAAGAGTCAACATAAAGTAAAATCATTAGCTCATTGAAATGATTATGTGCCCATTCCCAAATTGCAAAAATCGAGGGTACCTTTCTTTACAGAAGAGCTACATATAAAATGAATTATGCTTTTCAGCATCTATTTCGATAAGACGTCAAAAACTTGATAAGTTGCATGGTGAAATTAATGTGCGATCACACACAAGAAATAAGAGGGAATTGCCTCTGCAAATGGCCTTTGCATGCAGCATAAATTTTACATTGTGGACAACTTATGATACAAGAATAACTTTGTGGACTTGCACCAAAATATTTGTCTAATTGAGAGAAACATCAATTAAAAACACAATGACAAATACCGTTTCATTTACACTCCAGAGATATCTGATCTTGCCATGAAATTTTCCTCTTTCTGGCATTGCTGTCACAAACACATTCGGTCTATTTCCAAAAACAGATGTCTTAAGAGCACTAACCAATCCAGTGTTGTCATTGAATGGCTTACGCTGGGCAGAAAAATCAGAACTATTGCCAATGAGTGACTCCTGAACTCCAGAAATTTTCGTTGAAACCAGAAGACCCTGGACATTCCAGAAATAAATAATATGTTTAATGAGATTGCTCGTGCATGTATAAGAAACCTAATATTTCAGTAATTTATCTGACAAAGATCCTTGCATTTACATTCTTAGAAGACAAAGCAGAAGGTTCTGGCACAAAGGCTCCAGAGGCTTCTTTTTTGCTGTAGGCCGTTGAGAGTTGAATGGCAGAAGTAGTCTCATTCTTTCTGAGAGTGGGAGGTGTTTCCTTGAAATTCTTCAGCTTTCTTTTAAGAATCTGGACATGAATTGCAAAAACAATTTAAGAACCCTAACTCTGGTTATACTTTAGAAATACACTCTAGCAGAGCTCCTTACCACAAATTTCACAACCCATAAAAGGAAAGACGAGTTGGTGAATTTCGTTTTAAGAATCTGGAAATTAGTTGCAAAGATAAACTGAGAACTTTAGCTCTGGTTTACTATTGAAATACACTTTTGTAAGTGTTCTTCCGCCAAATTTCACAATCCATATAAAGAAACCCCAACTGGAGTTAGCAACTTCTTCTCAAGAATCAGGAAATGAAATGCAAAAATAAACTGGGAACCCTAGCTCTGGTTACTTTTGAAATACACTTTTGCAAGTGTTCTTCTGTCAAATTTCACAATCCATAGAAAGAAGCCCTAACTGGAGTTGCGAACTTCTTCTCAAGAATCAGGAAATGAAATGCACAAATAAACTGAGAACCCTGGCTCTGGATTACGTTAGAAATACACTTTAGCAGAAGTTCTCACAAAAAATTTACAATACATAAAAGGAAACAGTGAAAGTTATATCGTGAGCGAACAATTTCTAGCAAAAATTTGTGTACAATTTGAATTGAATCAAAGAAAGTTGATCTCATGAGCAAAGAAGATTGTTATTTCTAACCTGACTTCCGCTAGCAGAGTTGCCTTTCTGCTCTTGGCTGACTGCACCTGATCTTTCAACGCAACGAACTCCTGCAGTTTAAAACAAAAAAAAAAACCGATAAAAAGTAAAACCCTCGAACCAAAACCCGGACCAGAAATACGCGGCCGAAATATAATCAAACAAAAAAGAACATCAGAAATACCAGATCCGAGGGTTTTAAAACCTTACATCTTGAAGCTGAATATAATCCTGCATTAAGCTCGCATGCTTGGCATTCGAGTCCCGAGGAGGCAGAACGCCGACCGCCACTCGTTTTCTCGACATCGTTTGCCAGAAGAAGACCTTCAACAAAGGCTTACGAAATCCTGGCAAGTATAAACCGGATGGAAACCCTCACCAGATAAATCCGTCACAGATTTGCCATTTGTGCCGTATGGAAAAGCACTGTACAGGCTACAGCAACAGACGCCAGAATGATATAAATCTCCGGTAAGGGGCAGAGGACAAAATACAGGCAGGCGGGCAGCAGAAGACGCAGATAAACAGAAAGAAAACGGAACGGATAAAGATGCCATTGATTGGCTGTAATGTAGAAGATTTTGGCGGGTACAACTGGTTGGAAGAAGTAGAATTTAATAGCAGGTGACTATGAATATGAATATGACCCACACACATTCGAGCTAGGGATATCAATTTCCCTTACAGTCGGTTTAATAACTACTTAGATCTCCAAAATCTGCGCCTATTTTTTCTTTTTCCTGGGTTCGCATGAGTGGTAAGTATTGTAGGTATTTGCGGTCCTTTTTACCTTGGAATGGACGCAACCGCGATCCTTTTTTTTTTCTTCCGGAGGCGTCGCAGTCGAAGAAACTGTGGGAAGCAATGGATTTTAGGGTTTCAAACCCTTCACGCACCCCCGTTCACACAGGTGTCACCTCTTCCTCCCTGCAATTTATATTTCTGAAGTGGGAAGGGAATAAAGTGTTCCGTGAGTGAAAGTGACACGTGGGAAAAGTATTATAATATCTGATGCAAAATACGTAAAAGATTTCTTTCGCGTGTTCTCCTTTTCACATTTTCTCATCTTATGAATACAAAAACAGAGAAAGTTCTTGTTGTTCTCTACGAAAAAGTACGAGGTGTCAAATGTTACTTTTAGTGAAATTCAAAAAATATCTATAGGTATCTCAATCTCAAAGTTTTCTTCTTAGATTTTTATAGTTTTGTAGTGTTTTTTTAACCTAGCATACTTCTTGGCGCTCCCAACCGGCTGTATAAATGCAAGGGTAAGTGGTCCCTTGGGGCTTGGGGGATTAGAACCTAGGTGGGTGGCTCGCAAGCACTCAAGCCCCACCATCAAAGCACACCCTTGCGCCCATTTTTTGTAGTTTTCATACTAACAAATACTCGCTCCTATTGTATGTAAACAAAACAAACTCTCCATGGGTGGTTGATTGACCGAGCATCACACAAGCACACTCCACTTGAACATGTGGCAAATGTTTGCACCTTGTGCAAGGGAAGAATTTGCAAGGAAGGTGAGATATTGGGAGTGAGAATTTAGAGAGAGGGGTTAATCCTGCAAGTAGGCTTAAGCAATATTCTTACAAGTATTAACCAAAGTTTATCAACACACAATTAGAAGGAAAAAAACTTTCTAGTTATGACAAGACAAAATGAACCATGAACATAAAATTTCATTCATTCATTCATCAAAATATTTTACACCCTTCTTGGTTATGCAAGATTGACATGTTCACAAAGTTGCAAAAGAGAGAGAGAGAGAGAGGAAACATATGAAAGGGAATAGAGGAAATGTTATCTTTTTACTTGTTCTTTGTAGTGCACTAGCTATCTACTCATGAACTCACAAAATTGACAACCCTTTGAATGAGGGAGTCATACAATATATAGACTTCAAAATGACTCTTTGCCTACCCCCACATGACTTTTCACTAACCTTTACAACATGTGACCTTTATTCCTAGGAAAGAAATTGAGTCCCTTTTTTATTAATTGAGGAAACTCATTACAAAGTATAACTATAGATCACATTTTAATGAATAAGACAAAAAGTGAAAAGTAAACCCCCAATGAAGAAATAGAACATGAAAGAAGAGAGGAAAGGGGGGAAAGAGAGAAGAGAGGAGATAGCTACTTGGATGAAGATGATGCACTTTCACGATGGAGATTCACTTTCTGATGGACTCTTGAGAGTGCTTCTGGAAAGATCTCAATCCCTTTGAACTCCTTACTGAACCGAGTCATATAGGTGTAACCTTCTCTTCTTGGGAATGTGTACAAAACTCAAAGCCTTGAGCCAATTCTCGAAAGTGGCATTGATATTTTTGCATTTTGTGAACCATGCTTGATGCTCCTTCACAGTGTTGGAGATAACAACTCTTATCTCTGCAAGAGATTCCAGTGTTTCTTCATTGAAAGAAAATGGATCTCCAACCTCCTTCTTAACCAACTCTTCAAATGGTTTCACAGATCATCCATTGAAGTATTCTCATTCATCATGCAGTACCCAAGTTTCTATACTTCTACATTGATATCTTCTTACATCTTTGAAGTACGCTCCTCATATGAGTCCAATTCATCGAGAGCAAAATTTAGCATCTCATATCAAGAAACAAGAGTTCTAGCCAAACTTGAGACAAGTCTTCGATGTGAGATGAACTACATTTCTTCCCACCAATATATAAGAGTTGATTTTTTTTTCGGTTACTGCAGGTGGAAAACTTGATCCCAATACTCCTTCTCTTTTTCAATTTCATCTCTAGTCATCCTTACCTTTGTGGAAGTTTAATCACATATTCAAACAATGAGAGAATCTTAGAAGAAAAGTCCTACCTTTCTCAAGAATCTTTCTCACCCATTTGTCATTTGTGTTACCTTACCTTGCATTGTGAAGCCTTGAGTCTTTTGATAGATTCCGGATCAAAGCTACTAATGGGAGTAACTTCTTCAGTTGGAAGAGATGAGATAGACATTTGATCCATGAAGGTTTTCACATACGAGGTGAGGGTTCTTACATGATCTTCTAGTTGTTCATTTTCTCCTTATACTCCTCGTTTCTCATGAAGAAGGTGAGTGGAAGATTCTTTGAATAGGTGGGCATCTCCCTCACGTTGTTGATTCCGGTCCTAGATGAATGGTGCTCATTTCATAGTTCGAAACGAGGTCATCTCACCAATAGGCTTGATTACCTTTGGCCGAACTACTTCCACGTACTGATTTCCCGAAGCACCACTAAAGAAATCGGGAAGCAACTTGAGCTTTCTTTCCTTTCTTCATTTTCACCATCATGGATATGGCTTGAAAATCCGGAACCACCGCTTGTGAACCATGCAAGTCTCTCCTCCAATCATCTCTTGCACCCATGGGAATATTTAATTGTTTTAGGCTCAATGTTGGGCATGATTGTTGTTTTTCAGCTCCGAGTGAGAGGGCACATCTTGCATTAGTTGAGTTGGTGCAACTGCAGAGGAGGAGATGCTTGGAGACCAATGAGGGATCGATGGATGAGATGGATCAATTTCTCCCTATTCCAAACCTTCTACAAGATCTTGTATTGCTTGCTTTTTTTTGTAGCCTCTATAGTGTGGGACCTTAGATTCCATCACTTCCTTTTTTTTGAGAGCTCTCTTGAGTGAGCAGAGCTTGAGGTTTTATTAGTTTTCCTTTGAAGTGGAGAGGTGAGATGTTTTCCTTTTGAGAGTTTGGAGACCTCCTAATTCAATGAGTGTAGCTTTCTTCTTTTTGAACCATTCCTTGGATCTCTCGGATTACCGCTTTATCTTCATTCATTTATGTCCCTTGACTCATGAATGCTCCATGAGACTTGTGGGAGGGGTGAGGCCTTCACCACTTGATACTCAGGATCATACAATTCAATTCCATCATCTTCAACTCCTTCCTCAAACCAATCAAACTTGAACTTTCTCATTTGTCCAACTGTCATTCTCATATGATCACGCTCCCTAACCTCAAAATCATTTGAAGCAATTCACCCAATAATCCTCGATTTGTGGAACATGGTGTAAATCAAGAAGATGGAATGTTTCAGGGTTGCTCCAATGTCGAAATTGCCCTTGGTGTGTATGAGTAGAGGTTAAAAGGAGTGAAGGAAGCTTCCAAGTTTGAGGCATCATTAACATTCTTACAGGAGAAGATTCCAAGAAAGATAGGGAATGAAACATTTTCTTCTTACGATTCTTGAGCTTTCCATTGATGTGAGCGAGCTGCCTACATAGCTCAAACATCATGATCTTATCACTGAGGTACCTTGGAAGTTTCCACAAAGCGAGATCAAATCCAGATACTTTTGATGTATGAGAAAGTTGAGAACTGTGTGAAAGAAGGACCCATATCTCTTGATCAAAGTGGCAACTTGAGAAGACAGTCTCAATTAAGGATTTCCTTCCAAAAATCTTATGAAAACATAGTGAATGCATCATTCACTCTTGAAAAATGGTGGTTTCTCTCTTCGGGTCAATTGTGGATACTTCTCATAGGCGGGGGCTTTCTGAGAAATGTTCTAAGTGAGGGTCAGGCCTCTAAATGGTCTTGTGCTCACAAGAGCGTAGACCAAGTAGGATGTCATTGAGAACTTCTTGTAGTCAACCGAAAAGCAAGCAATTGTTGATGGATGTTGTCACTGATTATTATTCACCCTCATCAATCATATGTTTACCCTCAATGATAATAAGGATGAACTATGCATCATCCAATATTGAAAATCCTTCGTAGCCTCTTCTCCCATTACCCTTCTTAGTAGATGATTGCATCTAAAAATCCTTCATGGAACTCACTTTTGATAGAGATTTCGGCATACGAGATGGATTCCTTCCCTATTTCAACCATGACCCCAATGCAAGACCTTGAGATAGGATTCTATTTTTGACCATTCACCTGATGAAAATTCCTTCATGATGATGACCATGTTGTTCCATGTCGGGATTTACATACACTATGAAATTCCTTTAGGAGTGAGCATTGCCAAGTATTGAGTTGTCGTTTGCCCTTATGATTCTTGTTTCAAGATCATAGTGATGAGCACATGCCAATACTAACTCCATACTTTGGAAAAACATGGGATGACCACCCACAACATACAATCCACTCATGAACACCTTGTCTTCCACTTGGTCCTCTGGGACCGTCCAAGCATTTGATTCTTTAGATTCTCCAAGTCCATATGAGCAACATCATCATTGTCACCCACCCTGGATATTCTGATACCAAGGATGAAACAAGCTCTAGACAAAAAATTTGAACTTCATACTTGCAAAAATCAACAAGATGAGATAAAAATGAAGATGATAACAACTTTCTACAATTGAATCAAAGACTTTCTATTTTTAGCGGTAGGTTTAGGGCTTAGCTTTTTTTTTGGGAAAAAGTGATTTTTTTTGAATTCAATTTTCTAAAACCCTTAACATGATAATAATACATTCATTGATATTGCTTTGTTGATTTTTTACAGTTTCTATTTTTTGAAAGTTGTTTTTTTCTTTTTTTTTTTTTAAAGGAAAAACTTCATGTTTGACCTAGTTTGTTATCTTCATTGTTTTTCAATGCACTGATATGAGAGAGCTTATATTTTTGGTAAGTTGTTATTTTTAGTAAGTGAGGGCACCAAATACTTACTATTTTTAGAAATATCACTTATCCATGTCCGTTTGCAATGAAAATGTCTTCACTAGGATTCGCTCTTGTCTCCAAGATCATGTGCTCCAAATTTCACCTCAATCGTCTATCGTGATGCTTGGAAATTGAAAAAGTAGCATCTAGGGAATAAAACTAGGGTTTTTGCCATTAAAAAATCAAGGCATCATTCAATTTGTTGTTCTAATATTCTTAAAGGAGCTTGGAATGAGGAACAATTGAGAAAATCTCAATGGAATCGAATTGCAAGTTTGAAAGTTATGAGTTTTTCATGGTTTTTACATTCATGGCTGCCCTGGAGAATTTTTGACAGTGTATGGTAAATTGCATAGGTTTTGGAGGTTTTAAGAAACAAAAATGGAGGTTTGGGTCGAATGGGAGAAGAAATGAGGTAAAAAACATTTGTTTTGAGTTTATAGCTTGCACGACAATGTATTTTCATTAACGAGTGAATGTAATAACAACAATTAGTTGAAAAGTTAGGGTTTTAACTTCTTGGTATGGGGCGCACTTTTATGTCCCATTATCCCATTGGGAATGGGGAAAGTAGGGACAATAAAATGTGCCCTCACCTAGGCTTGACAAGTGTCTCCTTGTGATTGCATGATGGGGAATGGGGAAATCAACCATTTAGCACCTAAGGGGCTAAGATTGAGTCATGTGGAAAACTTGAGCAGGGGCTAGAGTGGGGCACATTTTCTTGTCCCCTCTATCCCCTTGGGAATGGGGACAAGAGGGACAAAAATGCACCCTTTCTTGGTGATGACAAGTGGCATCGCGAGATTTGGTGAGGAGGCGAGGAGGAAAAGCTTGTTTAAACATTGTAGGGCTAGAAATAGGTCACATGAAAAACCAGAAAAGGGATAGAGTGGGGTGTATTTTCTTGTCCCCTCTATCCCCTTGGGAATGGGGACAAGGGGAAAAGAAATTTTTTCCCTCAACTGGTGATGACAAGTGGCACATTCTCATTGCACGATGGGAGGAGCTAGGAATAGGCAGATAAGCCTTGCGAGTGCTTATCTTGGTCATGTGAGGAACCTGGAGGAAGAGTTGGGGTGGGGAGAATTTTTGTCCCTATAGGTCCCCTTGGGAATTAGGGACAAGAGGGACACAAAATTGTGTCTCAACCTCGGAGGTGACAAGTGTCCTCACCCAAAATTGGCTAAGTATAAGAAACATACCTTGCGAGAGAGAGACCTTGAAGACGAGATTTCCGAGCTCCATGAAGTCTTTTTTTGGTGAAATATTATATGATTTTGACTCCTAAAACATTACATTAACAATGGGAGGGGTCTAATCCTTCAATTCTTCCTGAAACTCCTTGAAATTTCTCCTTTTTCCTCGGGACATCATGGTGTGTCTGCACAAAATGAGCTTCCTTGAGAAGTAAACATGTCTTGTGAAATATTTTATGATTTTGTCATGTAGAGGACTCTTCAAGATTTCCAATTAATATTTTTGGCTTTCCAATTCATCATGAAACTCTCGGAATCCTCTCTTTGAATTTCAAGTACCATATTAGACTATGTTCCTTAACCTTGAAAAAACCTACTTTCACTACAATTGTTCCTAAACCTCTGAAACTTTCCTAAACTTTCCTAAATTAGTGTCATTTCTCTCCAAACTCTGAACACCACCTCCGGATGATTGTAAGCATTCAAATCAGTCTCAGAGGATGCACACATGTCCTGTAAAAGGCTAAAGATAACCTTTATAGGCTTACCGAAGATTTCTCTTTTGAAACACTTCACTTGAATGAGATGAATGGCCTTATCAAAACATTTCAATCATTATGGAAAGTTTTTACAACACAATATGAGGACCTACAAGATCCGTATGGACATGATATGGAGGGAATATTGATCCGGAGGAGGGTTCAAGAGGGTTTTCAAGCAATTTTTGATACTTGGGTTTGGTTGTCATGGTTTAATGTTTGAATTTTGACCTTGTAAAAACACATGACAATTGATGGCTCTCACTTGGGGACTCTTTGTTGGATCTAATGAAGTGAGGACAGGGTTAACATGAACTCCAGAATCTCATGATACAATATAGACCAATGCCTTATCCATTGGGCTATACAAAGTCTTATTACAAGCAATATATATGAATGAACAAATGCACACGCACACAACAAAAGGAAACACACCACACTGGAAAGGGAAAACACACACAATAGGAAAGGGAAACACACAACCTAAATTCACCTATGGTATAGGTGGGGGACAACCCGCTTTCATTGTTTGTACAATTTCAAGTATTTCCCACTGCGAGGCAATTCCAAATAGGTACCATCCAAATATGAGAGATAGATATGTTATATAAAAACACAACACCATGTCACTATTTAAAATTAAGCACATCGAAATTTTTCTTTATTGAGAACGAAAGGAGTGATGCTTGAAGGCTTGTATCTTAATTATATGAATCATTAAGTTGTCTCTTGATTAGGATTGTAAACACACACACACACACACACACAACCTCTTTGAATTTGGATGAGGAAGTATTCCATAGAATTGGCTTGCATGGTAACATTATTTTTGTCAATCAAGCAATATAATTAACATTATAAACTTGAAGGATTGAAATCAAGTGAGAGAATAAGTTGACATCAACTATATTTCAAACAAATTAGAGACCAATTTGTTTGGTTCATAAATGACTAGGAATTCATTAGAAAACATCCGAGGCGTATGCCTATACATCGTGTTTATTGTTTCTTGACAACCCTTTGATTTTATCATTATTTAGAGTTTAAATAGTTTTAGAAAAATCAAGTAAGTTTGTATGCTTGTCCACAACTATAAGTTTCACAAGGAAATTAGTCGTGTTGTTGAAATTAAATAGGGTTATTTTGTTAATATCTTGTCGAGATAGTTTCGTAGATATTATATGTCGGTTGTGAATTATTTTTCCCATGTTCTTCTAACATAGCTCAATTCTATGCAAACATATTCTTTTACGAAGAACAATTAAAACTTCAAATATTTATTCTTTTTTATTGTATAATTTGTTGGTTCTTTTTGAAGATGAGTGCAATGTATTACTTGTTTGAATGGATGCAAGGTATGACTCAACCGATCTTTTACATTGTTATGAAGTTTCATGTGAAGATATTTAACTGGTATTTTATAAAAATGAAATGGATGAATTATGCTCAAGTGAATCAAACAATTTAGAACAACATTATGATTGTTTCAATGACTCTATAAGTGATGGCGGTTGGGGTTATGAGTCTAGTGAATGCAATAATGAGGTAAATGTACGTACCCAAAATTGTAGGGTACTGCATCGTGTCGGAATAACGTAACACGTACTTAATGATGATACAGTCTCTCGCAAGGTGTTCGGGATCCTGAAAAGCTCTCCAAGTGTGCGTTAACATCCCGACCCCGCTTAGCCCCCATGTGCTTTGTTTTTCTTTTCCCCTCTTTTCTTGGCCTTTTGCTCTTGATTCTGACGAAACCGCTGCCTGCCAGCGGCGGCGATCTCGTGACCGCCGCGCCCTAAGCGGGGTGGCGGTCCTATAACTGCCGCCCTGCTCAGTGGCGGTCCTTTACGCGCTTTCCAGAATGCTCTTTTAATGCGACTCACATAAATTTCAACATTTACCAGCTTTTTTTTCACCGCCATGAACTTGCATTAATGATGTTCTGGTTCCCTGGAATAGTGTTTTGCAGAGATCAATTTAATTTTTACCTTGGGTAAATGCAAACGCTATAAATAGTTGGCTTGTGCTCAAGCAAATGGCCCCTCAAATTTGCCTCTGAATTTCTCATTGCAATAGATTAGTCTTTCATTTTTCTTAGAATTCTTAGTTTCTTTCATTGCATGCTTAGTTAGTTTTGTTTTGCTGTTAGAAGCCACATATCCATCTTGTGCAAGTGTTGTTGATATTTCATCCAATCCATTGGAGTAGAATAGTTTGTTTTCAATAGGAAGCCATTAAAGTTACAGGTTTTGTTCTTCAAACAGATAGTTTCAGGTTCTGGACGTTTTATGTTGCATGACTCGCAATAAATCCCGCTAGGAATTGCATAAGCCAAGCTCTGTACTCTTGCGCTATCTCTCTCCTACTCGCATTGTATTCAGTCTATCCTAAGTTGCCTTTGTCCCAATATCTACTTCTGTTGATGCTAGCATTACACACTTTTCTAGATCCACGTGAACACGAAGGAACGAGGAGATCACACTCGAGGGGACAAGATCACACACATCATCGATTCGCCACCTGCTTCGCGTAATCCGGTTTTAGCTTTCAAAGTTCTAAGTTAAAAGCATATCAAATAGAGTAGCCAATCACTTTATTTCACTAATTTTACTTTCGATATTGCTAGGGAAGTTGTGAGGATTGATAGTTTCTGAGAGACTATGATTCTTTCCTCACTTCTGAGGTAGGATCGAGAGTCTTTCAAATAGATTAGATCAGTTATTTCATTGTTTAGAATAGATTTACAACTATACATGCAAGTAGCTATACTCTGGTTACTTTGTTTGTTTTAAATTCGTCATTAGATTAATTGTCAATTTCTAGATATATTAAAATAGCTGCCCTTTAATTCATTTGTAAAATTCATCAGAAAAATACAAAAATATAGAAGTCATATATGTTATAGATATACTTCACATAGTTAATTTTACTTTGTTGCATTTAGTTTACATTATTGCTTTTGTATGACAATCACGGACCTAGAGAGCCCAGGGAATACGTATTCAAGCCAATCGTGCCCCAACCCAATCTCGTCACAGCCATAACTGATATAGATCAAAATCTTAGGATCCAAGTCTTCCGAACAACGGTAAACTTACAACAAATCAGTTTCCAACTGCATGGGTTAAACATAGAAGACGACCAAGCACACACGTTTTGGTCAAATCAACCAAATTACAGATTACCCTAGATACATACCCACATGACTGTGGAAGGGCTTGAAAGAGAGAAACATTCGGTTGTGATCCTTTGGTCCCATAGCCAGATGCAGGAGACACTCTCACAGATATAGATACCAGCTTAAGAATTCAAGTTGCACAAACACCTGTGAGATACTCTGAAAAGATCAAACAACTGTTAATTCTAAATATAGAGGCTGAAAAAGCATATGACTATTGGATACTAGGGATTAGGGACTAAATCCACATATGACCATAAGCAGACCACAACAAACATGAATCTATGGTTGTGACCCACAAATCCCACAGCCCAACGAGTCCATAGGTGAATCAGACATAGATGCTGGCCTACGTACACATAGTATTCGATCTACCCCACTTCCACCTATCATCATCGAATAGTTATCCGTGTGAGACATAAAGCAGCTAACAAAGCTAAGGAGTTCGGACTAGGCCGAGAATCACCCATAGAGTCAATTATATTTACCATCCGCCCTATGACCTTATCTAGAGACATACACGAAACTATCCCAGTCATTTTCACGTATTCCACAACCTATAGACCGAATCACGCCGAGCTCGATATTGATTGAGCCTTCGAGCAGTCATCCATCCTCGATGATCGATCTATCACACCGATTCGGAGTTAGGAGGGCCTTCTTTGCCTTAGATTCACAATTTCCACTAGTGCGCATCGAAGACATCGATTGCCTAATAGCTTGTCTCGCATCCCACACATATTTAATCCCCACCACTGCCTCGATGACCTCGAGGTCGGGTGCAGGAAAAGTTACTTGTAGATTCCCACGCTCGCTTGTCACTTTTCCATCGTATACAAAATTGGTGAACCCGACGTGAAACGAACACACCTTCTCGATTTGGAGTCGATTTCTACTAGTTCTTTTAAATTAAACACCTTTTACTACCTCATCAACTTTCACCATCACCTTCGCTCCTTCCCATTATTCTGCAGGTATTCATATACCCCCGAATATGTCAGGATTCGATGCGTATGGTAGGCCTCTCTTAGGTCTTGAGGCATACTACGCTCAACTGAATAGACAATCATCACCCTCGCTCTTAGTATGGGGTGACAACTACGTCAACTAACCAGTTGTCAACACAAACTCCAAGGGTCAGATATAGCCCATCTTTCCAAACAGAGGAGTTGGATCAATTCGCTCAAACACAACAAACAAAGCCTTCAGGCTCGAACAATATGACGCTCACAGGAGAGTCTAGTTCATCTCCTCAGGTACTACTTAGACCACAAATTAGTAGACAAGTTGACCCATACCTAGTTTTAGATAATGAACATTCGACACGTTATGCCAGGAATGAACAACGTTCCCAAGGTATGTACCCACCTATAGGGAATCTACAATTACAACCCGAGGTCTCTTTTCAAGGAAATACCTCCATGCCATTACATATAGGAAATGCCCTCGGGGAAACTTGAGCAGGCAATGATCAGTTCATAGCAGGATATCACATGCCTATACAACACCATGATATACAACAAATGCCGCTAAGGAAAAACACCATGACTTCACCAAATGAAGTCATTTCAACGTTAGTAGAAAAAGTGAGGGGGTTAGAACTTGCTCAAGCAAATCACCATTCTCAACTCATGTAGGCAGGAAATTCCAAACCTAGCCAAATAGACCTCCTCACAGGAATAGGTACATTAGGCGTGACCCCTCAGTATTCACAACAAACCCCAGCTAGAACCGTCATTTCTAACACCATCCGATACCTCCTGGTCTAGTACAAAATAATCCATTCTTGGACAATACCCCTTCATACTTAAACATGTATTCCAAATCACCACAAGGGGATATGTTCTCCTCTCCTGGTATTTTTACTCAACCACAGGGGTTTCCTTATGCTCCTACCAATGCATACGCAACGCCATATCAACAACCCATTCCACCGCCACTCCCTCAGCAGGCACCATCAATGGTCGAAACCTATGCGATAGGGACATATTCAGAATACTTGAAAGAACCTTTAGATTTTACCATACGAAGCGTCATGCTTCCAAGACCTCTTCCCGATTTGCCCAAGTACAAAGGTGAGGGAGATCCGAATGCACATATCAAGGCTTACGCCACAGCTATTCGAGAACTACTCCCTTGGGATGGGGTTGTTGCTAAAATATTTCCCAAAACCTTGGAAGGTATCGCTCTCGATTGGTATTATAGAATACCTGAGGCTTCCATCCATTCGCTCAAGCAACTCGCTTCGAGTTCATTAAGGCATTTGACATGAACAAACTATTAAGAATAGAATCAGGAATTCTTGCACATTAAGCAAGAACACAATGAATCATTGCTCATTTCATCCAGAGGTGGCGTACAGTTCTTTATTCTTCAGCCAGTGCTCCAAATATGGACCAAATGGAACTATGTGATTTATTCCTTCATTCTCTCAACAGAGAAGTGAAGGAAGAAGTCCAAAAGTTCCCACTAAGGACTTACGATGAAGTACTTGAGAGTGCTCTCCGAATAGATCAAGCGGCAATAGATAGTGGTCGTAAGACATATGGAACAAACGGGAGGTTAATCACCTCCAACCAGAATACTACAACTTATCCTACTACCACAAATATCAATCAAGGACCTAAAATCCTCAATAAAAATCACGGAGTGACAACAGATGGAGTAACTGATCAGGCTAAAAAGGTAAATGTTGTGAATACTCCACCACTAATAAACAACCAACGAAACAACAACTTTACCCCAACAATCAATACAGTGGATTTTAATCATCCACAACAACAACAACAACAACAACGGCGAAACCCTACATGGGTTCCAAATCAAAATTCAACTAGGTATCAAAACCAAAATTCAAACCAAAAACAACAAACGCAAAACTTTAATAGCATAAACAACGGTTTGATCAAAGTTTTAGGCCACAATATACACCAAGCCAACAAACTAGGAATTACAATCCTAACTCGTATTGTGGTTTTCACAAAATCCGAGGCCATGACACTAGAACGTGCCGTGACTACAATAAATTTATGCAACGTTTTCCAGAGGAACAAAGACAACTTTTTATAGATATGTTCTTGGCAGATCCTACGTCACCAGCACCAAATACTTTTACAGGGGCAGTTTCCCCTCAAAATGCACCCCTCAAGATCTTCAATGATCCGCTCCCAAATCACAACAATAACAAGTTAAATCCAAATGGGACAAACAAGGGTGTAATTACAGGAAACAATGATCATGAAGCCTCAACTTCACTAAATCCATTAGTTGCACCACAATTAGAAGTCACCACATGACCTAAGATAGTCGGTTTAGTGGAATTAGATGCCAACTACCCGTAGAAGCTGTAACAAGGACACGAGAGTATTCCTCTCAGCTAAGTCCAAGCTACCCACTAGAAATAGACAATATCCAACAAGTATTAATAAAACCCGTGGGTGCTTATGATTTAATTAATGATCTAACAAAAACCTTCTCACACATCTCCTTTTGGATTTATCGAAGAACTCCCCTACTCACAGGGGCTGCTCTTTTAGAGGCATTAGGTTTAGGTCATCTAATTAACATCACTCCACCTCCCAAAACATAGGTAAACCATATAGACTTTGATATCCACCCTCCGGGCAGCCGGATAGGGACACCGAATTCATATTCGAAATAAACAAAATGCCAACAGACGCTGAGATTGCACACCGAGGTGATCCAGCCTTACACTTGCAAGTGTGGGTTTATAACAATTATGTGAAACGTGCAATGGTTGATGATGGGGCAGCAGTTAACATAGTCCCTTTTTCTTTCCTTCAAAAGCTAGGGTATGGAGAAACCAATTGTTCCACGACCCGAAATACACTAAGAGGCTATGATAGCCTTAAAGCCACTTCAATTGGAACTATAATACTACCGGTCACCTTAGGACCCAAAACAATCCTGACTGAGTTTTATATTATAGATCGGAAACTAACTATAATATGATCCTCGGCCGACCATGGATACACCGTATGAAGGCAATCCCTTCTACGCTATTTCAAGAAGTAAGATTCTTGCATTTAGGAAAGGTGTTCATAGCCAAAGGTGATCCAAAACCATTCGATGTACACCTGGCTGACCTAAAGAAAAGACCAGGCATGCACTCGAGTTTGAACTCCCAACGAACCAACTTAATAAACCTACCACGCGAAACCAGAAGAAAAGTTGGTACCTACGACAGATCTTGAAACTATGAGCCTAGCCAAGGCAACCCCAACCCTCAAAGATGAGGCTAACATCTGTAGAAACAGTATCATTAGGAACTACTACAAAAATTGTTGAATTACTAGAACAGGATCTACCAATGTTCCTACCATTTGATTCTATAGGCATGGGGTGCACCCTAGGTGTCGGTTCTCTCCCAGCAGTAGATCTCTGCATGGTAGAGGTAGAAGATATTAACACAACAAATGTCCCAACATCCATATTCCCAACAAAATATTGACTCTCCATTTCGATGGAGCTAAATGTCGTTACGGAGCTGGGGCAAGAGTAATCCTTACTTCTCCCGAAGGAAAAGTCCTACCATTTGCCTTTAAACTAAATTTCAATGCACAAACAATGGTGCTTGAGTACGAAGCCCTCCTCCTTGGCCTCATCTTAGCTAAGAGGATCGGTGCTAATAATATCAGGTGTTAGGAGACTCACAATTGATAGCAAACCAAGTTGCTTGAGATGTATGAAACCAAAGCCGAGCACTTACAACTCTACAAAACAACTGTACTAAATTTAAGCAAAGAGTTTGACTTCATATCAATCGAAGCAATCCCACGAGAACAAAATCTCTCGCCGATTCAATAAAGAACCTCAAAGATCGCACTTTACTCCAAATAGTAAGTTAGAGGATACCCATTTCATGGTATCCCTTCGTGATGAACCATTGATAAAAACAATGTCAAATCCTCTTTTAAATAGAAATGAAAACAAATCTACTATCCTAGACCACATCGATAGTGATACAACCACTCTTGATTTCTTAAACACCTATGCGGCATTACATCTCACCCATCACGTAATAGATTTGTCTTTAATCCCACATTCATCTTCTTACTTCGGGAATCCCATGACAGAGCTTCCCCCACAAAAGGAACTCAACATATACACAGTCGAGAATGGAGATGATCTGAACTACCTCCAGCCCCACCTGAGTTTGAAGAAGGTAACACTTCTTTAATCGAAGAAACAATTGATATTAACATCGAACGGAAGATGAACCAAGGATATTGAAGTTAGGATCCTCGTTAACTCCATTAGAAGTAGAAATACACACTCGATCCTCAAGGAACATCAGAAGGCTTTTGCATTTAATTATAAAGAAATGACAGGGGTTGCACCACACATTGCGGTGCACAACCTCGTCACTAAATCAGATGCAAAACCGATTAAACAAAAATCAAGACCAATGAAACCCAAGGTAGCTCTCATGGTGAAAGAGGAGGTAATGAAACTCCTCCAAGTAGGATTCATCAAACCAGTTGATTACTCTCAGTGGGTATCTAATATCGTTCCCGTTCTCAAAAAGAATGGGAAGATACGCATCTGTGTAGACTTCCGAGACATTAACAAGGCATGTCCTAAAGATGACTTCCCATTACCATCTATAGATGTCATCGTTGATGCAACAGCTGGATTTGAGCTTTTATCTCTCATGGATGGATTCTCGGATACAATCAAATCAGAATATCCAACAAGATCAAGCTAAAACCACGTTTATAACTCCTTGGGGAACCTATTACTATGTTGTTATGCCATTCGGTCTCAAGAACGCCGGTGCTACATACCAATGGGCTTGCTGCTATGACGTATATATTTCATGATCTTATTCATAAAATTGTGGAATCCTACGTAGATGACTTGTTGGCCAAAGCCAAGAAACATTGTGACCATCCGGAAGTGCTTCGCATCATTCTTTCACGTCTGATAGAATACGAGTCACGCTAAACCCTGAAAAATGTGTCTTTGGTGTGACAGGAGGGAAGCTCCTAGGTTACATTATATCATCACACGGGATCGATGTTGACCCAACCAAAATTAAAGTTGTTCTCGAAATGGTCCCACCTTCGGATGAATCTGGAATCAGATCATTTCTCGGAAAACTTGGTGCGATCCGGAGATTCATCCCGACTTAAGTTTTGCCATTCATCCAATCAACAATCTACTCAAGAAAGATTATAACATTGATTGGACCGAAGACTGCAATGAAGCTTTCAATGCAGTTAAGCATTTCTTGTTATCACCACCTACGCTAATGCCACCTAAGCCAGATCGCCCATTAATTTTATATTCGCGAGCCACCAATGTCTCGCTAGCCTATATGCTGGCTCAAGAAGATGATGACAAGAGAGAACGTGTGATCTATTTCATTAGCCGACATTGCTCGACTATGAAACACATTATACATAGGCAGAACGAGAATGCCTCGCCATAGTCTTTGCAACCAAACGCTTAAGACATTACATGCTAAATCAAGAAACAAAGGTCATTGTAAAGACAGAGCATTTACGAACTTTCCTCACGCAAGGGTCCTTGTCTAAAAAGGTTGGACGCTTTATAACCTTAATGGGTGAATTTGAATTAACATTCGTAAATCAAAAGTCCGTTAAAGGACAAATCATCGCAGATTGGTTAGCTGATAATCCATTAGACGGAGGCGATCTAGTAGATCTAGACTTTCCCGATGAATGCATATACTACATCGAAACCCGACCTTCTATCTCTGAATGTCCTTAGTATACCGATATTATTAATTATATCATGGACCATACATATATCCGGAAGGTGCTACACCACAACAAAGAAGGCGGTTACGCATTATCGTAGCTAAATACGTCATTATAGAGCAAGTGCTCTATCGAAAAGCGTTCGATGGAATGCTTCTAAGATGTGTCGACACAGAAGAATCCAAGAAGATTCTCCATGAATCTCACAGTGGAATGTGTGGAGGCCACTTCGGTGGCCATGCCACCGCTCGAAAAATACATCGAATGGGCTATTTCTGGCCTACTCTAGAACACGACGCAATAGAGTTTGTACGAAGGTGTCATAAGTGCCAAGAATTCTCCCACGAGATCCACATGCCGGACACAAGCTCTACAACCAATCGCTACTCCATGGCCCTTTTCTACGTGGGGCCTAGATTTGATAGGGAAATTCTCTCCTCGTCTCTGCGACACGGCCATAATTTCATAATCACGGCCACCGAATATTTTACCAAGTGGGTAGAGGCTATGCCTCTTACTACTGTGCCAGGTTCTGTAATCGCCAAGTTCATTTTGAACCAAATCATTTGCAGGTATGGTGTCCCGCAAGTCATTATCTCAGATAATGGGACTTCTTTTAAGAATGACGAAGTTCATGAATTGTGCAATAAATTTAAAATAAGCCATCATACGGCCTCCTTGTATTACCCTCAAGCCAATGGACAGGCGAGGCAACAAACAAAACATTAAAAGCCATTCTCCTTAAAACGGTGAAAGAAAACAAATGAGATTGGCATTTGAAGTTATATCCAGCCTTATGGGCCCACCGAACTTCAATAAGAACACCAACAGGAGCCACTCCTTTCTCGCTAGTATTCGGGGCAGAAGCAGTTCTCCCGCTTGAGGTTGAAATACCCAGTCTCCGTATCTCATTACAAGGGATTCTAGATGAAGACGCTTATAGAGAAGCACGTCTCTCCCAACTAGAAATCCTAGATGAAGCTAGGTTAGATGCTGAACAATGGCATAGAGTCTATGCTGACCGGATGTGCCTGGTAGTATAACAAGAAGGTCTATGAATGTGACATATATGAAGGTGATCTAGTTCTAAGGCTGGACAACCGGATCGACAAAAGACCGGCGAAGGAAGGAAGTTCCGGCCCAAATGGTTGGGCCCATACCGAGTCATGAAGGACTATGGAAATGGTGCATATCTCCTATGTACGCTGGAAGGTGAGGAATTTGGTGAAACAGTCAATTCCCTACACCTCAAACGATTCTACGCGTAAGCAACTAGTACATTATTTATAATTATATCTACATTGCATCTTCATATAGTTAGGATCATTTTGTCCGCTTGTTTCGTACAAAATTTGTGATCAAGGAATTTATTCTCAAAGCAATTCATTACAAACTCATGATGTTGTTGGCATAAACACTCTAATCATACTTCTCTATTTCCATGATATCATCAAACTATTTCGAATCATTTCATCAAATAAAGTTAGATATGACAAAGTCTTAACGGTAACCATACCAAGATCTGCATGTTTGTTCTCACTTTTGGTTTCTTCTTAGGATAGGTGTCTTGCCTATGGTCTGTTCTAGAAGCTTCATGGTGTCACATCTATCCCGTATGAATATCTCTTTGGAAATAAAAACACACTGACATTTTGCTCAAGTAAACAAGTCAAATATAGATCAAACAGAAAATTTTAAATTTACACATTTCCTTGCCCCACCAACCTTCGGTGATGAGCTTGCATCTCTTACTAGTGACGTAGGGTTGGGAAAGGATGGAAATGCCCTTACTCACCTATGCCTTGCCTAAGGTGATAAACCCACGCTTCTTACTAGTAGCATGGGGCAAGGTGTGGGGGGTCCTCTTGACAAACAAACGTAAAAGGTCATAAACAAACAATTCAAATCTTGAAGTCTTGAGTCAAAAGAAAATGAATCGGATGTCCAAAATTCCAAGAGAATTAAAAATCCTAAAACCCAGATTTTGTCTACCATGTGGCCATCTACGGATCTAAGTCTAGATAAACCGCAAAGCAAGTTACATCCCAAAACTATGAAGTCACTCGAGTGGAGTAGGCTTGTAGCATCCTAATTTGGTTCCACAAAGCTTTGTCTATCTTTCATCACTATCATTTCAACACATTTCATAACTTGTGCCCTTTTCAGCTCTCGGTGATGAGCCCTCGCATCTTACTAGTTGTGTGGGGTTAGGAGAGGGGCAAGTCTATCTACTCATCATACCGGTTTGTCTTCACCACTTTGCCAAAACAAACATGAAGTATCCAAAATTGCTTAAAGAAACTAAGATTCAAAATCACATTGTATCTACATTATCATATATCAGCATCATGAAATACAAAAGGAAAGTAAACATTTGTATCATTTGTTCTCCATTGCATACATTCTAAAAAGCATATAAGCATAATATCATAGTTCACATGAGGAAACGAAATGCAAGTAAGCCATAAATGCCAAAAGTCTGATCCAAAAAGAATATATATATATATATATATCAAAATTCCTGTACAATGCCATCATGCGCTAAGCATGGTCAAAACGCTCAAAGAGCCCGAGATATACAAAAATATCATGCAAAAATCTAGGGAGCCAAGTGGCTTCTCAACCCCTATGAGACCCTCTCAAGGTGCACACCCATGCCTAGGACTCGGATGTGCGCCGGCACTCCGAGTGCATGGAGGGCTCAGATCCCGAGGGGAAGCCAGGTCTCGCCACGAGAATGACTCCTCATCAGGCGCTCGGCTGTCCTATACCCCGCTAACTCCGTACGGAGAGTCGATACCATCCTCGCCATGTGCCGAGACAGGGAAAAGACATCGGTATGTCTCCCAACTCATGCTGGGTGAGGGCTCCCCAAAGACCATCCATGAATAGCTCGCATGGGTCCTCTCCCATGGGAATCATCGGGTATCGGTGCATACCTCCGAATCAGTCTCGCCACTCATCGGTGGTCTCTGTAAACAAAGGAGAAAACAAATTAGAAATAAAACAAGAGATAAAACACAAGTGTAAACAAAAGGAGAGATAAAGCAACTAAGGAAATCCTAACTAAAAAAAACATTAAAAGGAAGGGTGGTAACTTACTCGGATCACCAGGGCCCGTGAGATGGATCTCTAGGGTCCACACTCAACCCACCTGATGTGCCGCCGAGAGGTGCTCCCAAGTGGGGAGCAACGTAAGTCCCCAACGGACTCGTCCTCCCCACCATGGCCCAGAGAGTGGCTCCTGCCCAAACCCAGTAATCTCTCGACTCATCCTCCCCACCATGGCCCCAGGAGAGTCATCTCTCAATCACCGTCCTCGCCGTCTCCTCTCTCTCTCGGCTCCACCGAATGTACTCCTCTCTCACTTGCATACACCCAAAAACACACAAAAAAAAGCAAGTTAGCATCCAAGTGACATTAGAAAAATCATGAAAACACATAGAAATGCTAAAAATGTAAAAACAATCTCAAACAAGTGTTCTTTTGACATTCTGTGAAAAACCGCCGCCCTGAGCAGGGCGGTGGTTTCGCAACCGCCGCCTTAAGGGCGGCGATCTTGTAAATCGCCGCCCGAACAGGGGGCGGTCATGTAACCGCCGCCCTGGGCAGGGGCGGCGGTCATGTCCCGAAAACCCACGCGGGTTTTATAACTTAAAAAGCCTAAAAACACCAAAAAGGACCATTTTAACTAAAAACAAAGCCTACCCAGTAGGCGCCCCCTGATGGACCTTTTGAACCTAACATTTTCAAAAATAACCCCCACGACAAAGATTTTAGCATTTTAAAATTTTGGGGGTAAAAACAATAAATTGAGGAGAACTAACCTGTGATCTCGCGGGTCGATGATCTAGCACGCGAGGCATGATCGCTATCTCACCACGAACGTTTTGACTCTACTCTCGTAAGAAACCGTCACCATGGGTCCCAGAGCTCAGAATCAATCAAATCAACACGCACAAATGAATAGGAAAATGGGCCCACTTTCATATATATAGCAGCCTGACTTGTTTTGAATGTTTTTTTCGCAGGTTTGGAGCGCCGACGGAGGTAAGTTCTTACCCCCGCACAAATGGTACGTCCTCATTTCCCATTATTTTAGCGTTTATTTTCCGATCTATCTTGTCTATCTGCACTTGAGTTCTCTTTTCATTTTGTAGGGGGAAATTTTAGATGGCGTCATTTCGACACACGGACATATCAAGTATGACTTCCAACTTCCCATTTCGGGACCGCCATACTCGGACCACCGTTTTACGCCTCTTCATGGCTAAAACGCTTCTCCGAGGGGGCAATATGTACGTACCCAAAATTATAGGGTACTGCACCATCGAACAACGTAACACGTGCCCCAATGATGATACAGTCTCCTCGCAAGGTGTTCGGATCCGAAAAGCTCTCCAAGTGTGCGTTAACATCCCGCATGCCCCGCTTAGCCCCCGCATGCTTTTTTTTCTCTTTTTCCCTCTTTTCTTTTCCTTTTTCTTCGCTTAAAACCGCCGCCCTACTCAAGGCGGTCTCGGACCGCCGATCCTGGGCGGCGGTCCAGAATCGCCACCTCGTGGGGCGGTCCTTTACTTTTCCAATGCTCTTTTAACACGACTCACATAAATTTCAACGTTTACCAGCTTTTTTTCACCACCATGGGCTTGCATTAATGATTCTGGTTCCCTAGAATAGTGTTTTTCCATTGTTTATAGTTTAAGAGATCAATTTGGTTTTTACCTTGGGTAAATGCAAATGCTATAAATAGTTGGCTTGTGCTCAAGCAAATGGCCCCTCAAATTTGCCTCTGAATTTCTCATTGCAATAGATTAGTCTTTCATTTTGCTTAGAATTCTTAGTTTCTTTCATTGCATGCTTAGTTAGTGTTGTTTTGTTGTTAGGAAGCCACATATCCATCTTGTGCAAGTGTTGTTGATATTTCATCCAATCCATTGGAGTAGAATAGTTTGTTTTCAATAGAAGCCATTAAAGTTGCAGGTTTTGTTCTTCAAACAGATAGTTTCAGGTTCTGGACGTTTTATGTTGCATGACTCATGCAATAAATCCCGCTAGGAATTGCATAAGCCAAGCTCTGTACTCTTGCGCTATCTCTCTCCTACTCGCATTGTATTCAGTCTGTATCCTAAGTTGCCTTTGTCCCAATATCTACTTCTGTTGATGCTAGCATTACATGCTTTTCTAGATCCACGTGAACACGAAGGAACGAGGAGATCACACTGAGGGGACAAGATCACACACATCATCGGATTCACCACTGTTCTGCAGAATCCAGGTTTTAGCTTTCAAAGTTCTAAGTTAAAAGCATATCAAATAGAGTAGCCAATCACTTTATTTCACTCAATTTTACTTTCGATATTGCGCAGGTGAAGTCAGTGAGGATTGATAGTTTCTGAGAGACTATGATTCTTTCCTCACTTCTGAGGTAGGATCGAGAGTCTTTCAAATAGATTAGATCAGTTATTTCATTATTTAGAATAGATTTACAACTGCACAGGCAAGTAGCTATACTCGGTTACTTTGTTTGTTTTAAATTCGTCATTAGATTAATCGTCAATTTCTAGATATATTAAAATAGCTCCCCTTCAATTCATTTGTAAAATTCATCAGAAAAATACAAAAATATAGAAGTCATATATGTTATAGATATACTTCACATAGTTAATTTTACTTTGCTGCATTTAGTTTACATTGTTGCTTTTGTATGACAATCACGGGACCTAGAGAGCCCAGGGAATACGTATTCGAGCCAATCGTGCCCCAACCCAATCTCATCACAACCATAACTGATATAGATCAGAATCTTAGGATCCAAGTCTTCCGAACAACGGTAAACTTACAACAAATCAGTTTCCAACTGCACGGGTTAAACATAGAAGACGACCAAGCACACACGTTTTGGTCAAATCAACCAAATTATAGATTACCCTAGATATATACCCACATGACTGTGGAAGGGCTTGAAAGAGAGCAAACATTCGGTTGTGATCCTTTGGTCCCACAACCAGACGCAGGAGACACTCTCACAAATATAGATACCAGCTTAAGAATTCAAGTTGCACGAACGCCTGTGAGATACTCTTAAAAAAGTCAAGCAACTATTAAATTCTAAATATAGAGGCTGAAAAGCATATGACTATTAAATACTAGGGATTAGGGACTAAATTCGCATATGACCATAGTAGGACCACCACAAACACGAATCTATGGTTGTGACCCACAAATCCCACAGCCCAACGAGTCCATAGGTGAATCAGACATAGATGTTGGCCTACGTACATTAGTATTCAGATCTACCCCACTTCCACCTATCATCATCGAACAATTATCCTTGTTAGACATAGCAGCTAACAAAGCTAAGGAGTTCTGGACTAGGCCAGAGAATCACCCATAGAGTCATTTATATTTACCATCCGCCCTATGACCTTATCTGGAGACATACACGAAACTATCCCAGGTCATTTTCCACGTATTCCACAACCTATAGACCGAATCACGCCAGAGCTCGATATTGATTGGAGCCTTCGAGCAGTCATCCTTGTTGATCGATCTATCACACCAGTTTAAGTTAGGAGGGCCTTCTTTGCCTTAGATTCATAATTTCCACTAGTGCGCGGCGAAGACATCAGATTGCTTGATTAGCTTGTCTGCATCCCACACATATTTAATCCCACCATTTGTCTCGGCACGACCTCGGGAGGTCAAAAGCGAGGAAAAGTTACTTGTAGATTCCCACGCTCACTTTTCACTTTTCCATCGTACGGTAAACACATTTAAAATATATAATAACCCACTCTTTGAGGAGTTAAGTATCTAAAAATCCACTTTTGAGCCCAAGAGTGCACATGAATATGTTGATTCACTTCATTTTGCTTTTCCCGAGTTTATAATTGTTGGTTCTATATTGGATGAACTTTTTATGATATATTGTCCTAGTGTTATGATGACGAGTTGTGCAATGGGTGTGTTAGATTGAGAATGTGACTCAATTTAATTTGTTGCTAACAAAACAAGTAGTTATGATGATGAGAATGAAGCTATAGATTTCTTTGTTTGTGACTATTTACAACAAGATGATGATGTTGATTTTGTGCCCACAAAGACATTTGAGAATGGAAGTTCGTTAGTTCCCTTAGGTAAAAATGAAATGAAGAGGAGGTGAAAAATTAAAAAAATTGTTTTCCCATCCCAAAGATTTTAAAATTTCTCCCGCATTTTTAAAAGTGATTCATTCATTTCCATTGAATGAATTTGAAAACGAAAGTCTTTGTTGTGACAATAAATCAAGCTCTTTTCATTTATTAGATTAACTCTTTTCATTTACTAGATCAACGCAAGCACTCTCATAATTTTGATGGCTCTCTATTTCAGCCTCGAGTACAAGCTCTTTTATTTTAATGAGAATGAGAACAATGATGATTGAAATAGTGCATATATTATTAACTTGAATTCAAATCCATAGTTTTTGAAGGTGGTTTATTGGAGGATCCAAGGAGTGTTTTGAAATTGGAACCAAGTAATGCATTGTTGAAGAAATCAAGTGAGGTGAATAATTTTTATTTCATTTGTTACAACAGGTTTGGGCACCCAAATTCCATATTTTATAAGCCCACTAATTTAATCTCCAATGTAAATGTCAAGTTAGAGTTGTTGGGTGATGTCATTTATAGTAATCCATCAAATGGACACACTTTAGACTTGCAATTGGATGATGGATGCTTGAAATTCAGAATGATGGTTTTGATTCAAATGCTTGGGATTCACTATTTCAATGGTAGTCTTGGGATTATTATTGTGACCCATGTTTTGAACATTGTGCGAATACTTTTAGAAGCTTTCTAAATGTTGTATTTCCATGTGAGTTGCTAATTGATTTCTTTTGTAGTTTGTTGGGAGGCCACTTCACATTGACGTGGAAGGGTTCATACTTCTCTATACCTATAAATGGGTTCATTAAATGGGTGTAACAGTAAGAGGTAGTGTTTCAATTTCTACTTATTTTTATCTTTGTACATTTTTTGTTTTGTTTTGAATAAGTAATGTTACATCACAATGTTGTTGTGGGACACTTGAGTTGCTTCAATTTTGGTTTTTGGCCTAGTTTTTAGATCGGTGGGGTTTTGTAGGATTTTGGCATGGATTGCAAATGTTGGGGTTTATCAAAAGCCTCCTTGGTTATATTCTTATTGTAGTGGTTCGAGAGGTGATTTATCATATTAAAGCACTAGTTTACTTTGTTTAGAGTTTTGGGATTTTGGACATCCCCAAGGGTACCCGTCTCATAGCGAGCCATTATTAGCGTCTAAAATATCTCGTGACATTTTCGGGCCTTAGGGTTGAATTGTAATCTTTTTAAAGTCTTGTAGTCGGGAGCATGAAGGTTCGAGGGCATGAAGATGCCTTATTGTTTCTCTTAAAACCGTGGATGAAGTCATGTTTGAAAGGACCAAGTGCTTTTAAATTTTGAACTCGCCTTAAATTTTTTATCCCGCATCTATCGTGAAAATGGTAAGCAAAGTGTTTATATGTTGAAATGCTTTCATGTTACCATGAAGTAATGCAAAGAATGGAAGATGGGTAATTTGCATAAAGGTGAGTGCATATTTTTTGAATGAAGAGTTGAATGGATGCGATGAGTTGTGAAGGAATCTCGGGATTATGCCATGTGGCACAATCCCATAGACTCGAGATTGATCAAAGATTAAAGGAGAGAGGTTAAAAGGCTTATGAAAGCTTTTGTGATCCAGAACTTGTCGCAATCACGTATACCCAAGATTACGAAAGAGAAAATAAGGACAAATTCCAAGTGGAGGAGTTTAGGGATCTGCGCCACTCGGACCATTTAATTTAAAATGATCAAAGGTGAAGGTTTAAATTTCAGAGCAAATTTGTACACAATGTTTTGAAGCATTAAGCTTGGTCAAAATGATGTAAACACCATTGATCAAGACCAACATCAATGATAGAAAAAGGCTAGCACGACATCTTCATTTTAAAGTAAAATTGTTACATTGAACATCGCCCCCAAACCTCGAGCATAGCAAGAGATTGCCCCGTGGCATGATCTTGGGAGCCCAAACTTCAAGAGATGCGAGAGAGAGCATAGACGGATTCTCGTGAGGAGTTATTGGATGGCACCACGTGGCATATTCCCATAAATTCAAATAATGATGTGCTTATGTGCTTACAAGATGATTATGAAACCAACAACCCCAGCACAACATGAGATTGCCAAGTGGTGAGATCTAGTAAACTCATGAGCCCAAAAGATATCAGCAAAAATGAGTGTTTGAAGATATTGCAAGACTATGAGATTGCAACACATATCACAATCGAGGAGCATATTCTAAATTTCACGTTGAAACCACTTGTAAACATAAACCACCTAGTGCTCAAAAATTATTAAAGCTCGCCAAGTGTCATTCCAAGTGGTTAATCGGATGGCGACAAGTGATAGGATCATAAAAAGGAGAAAAATAGACTTTTGGACAAAATTAATTGAGTAGGCGAGTTGCGAGAGCTTTCATTTTTACTCATAACTTTTGATTAGGAGCTCCAATTGAAGAAATGTTAGATGCATTGGAAAACTTATTCATAGGGCTTCACAATGGATATAACTTTGGGGTGAATTGTGTATTTTATGAGCAATTTGTGGCAGAAACTCGGGTCTTTGTTTCTCTTTACGATGAAATAATGTTATGAAGAGCTACCAAAAATAGTTACAATTGCTCAACATATATTCTCCCTCCATGATGAGAAGCTTATAGCATATTCACTCTCTCCAAATTTCCGCTAACACTCATTTATGAAGCTAAATAATCCGCTTTGAGAAAAGGAAGCTCTCCCATTTGCTCTTCATGTAAAAAAATTGATCCCTTGATGAGTGGCACATCCAATTTATTCCATTCTCCCAATTTCTCGTTGTTCACATGTTTCATTTCTCCCAGATTCATTTTGTGTTTCCTTGGGTGTTTATATTGCACTTTGCTCTTTTCCAAGCAAAATTTGTGTTTCCCTCCATTTGGGATTTGCACTTTGAGCTCCTTGTTCTTCAAGACCCTTCTATATACTATCCCCTAGGTAACATGTGCCTACTCTCTCCCACTCTCTCATTGGTTCTCCTAAATCTACATTCCCTCCATTTTGAATTTTGGAAAGATCTACAAAGGTGTATAAATGGATAAAGTATCTTCTTCATCCATCATTGTCGACTTGTCATCTTTTAGCTGGGATCATTTGGTCCCCTTCAAAGTAGCTTAGGTCTATGGATTAATTAACATTGCATTTGTTGTATTTTGGGCTTTGAAGTATAATATTCTGTTAAGTAATTAAATCTATGAGTAAGATGTGTAAGAAGTTCGGTTAAGGCTGGTTGTATTTCCCCCTTTGAGATCTTCATTTTCATTGTGCACATCTTTAGAGGTCTTTTTGTCATAAATTTTGCGTCATACTTATTGGGTATATCTTTGCATTTGTTTAAATCTCTAAAAAACGACCCTGCAAGTTACTTGTATTTTTACACGAGCAATTCTTATATATTATTGTACAAGTGTGTGATTAAGTTACTAGTAACACTTAATTAGATGCTTAGACATAGAAGTTGCACTTAAAGAGATCATTTAAATTCATTTCGGTCTATTTTATATGAGAAATTGTGAGGGTCTCTCCCATATCGGAAGAATAAATAAGTGACCAACCACCTCATATATGTTGGTATTGAATTTGACCATATTTATATTTGTCTCCCTTCACCAAATCCTCAAGATACAAATTTGAGCACCAACACTTCTAGAATAGCAAAGCGAATCAACAAGCAAAACACAATGGAGAACACGTCGAAAAAGTAAAACACACACCGACAAAAGCCTAATCTAGGCCAATAGTCAATAAATACACTAACACTATAGCAATTAACCAGTTCCATACCAAAAATAAATGTCTAGAAAATGGTCAAACAAATGTTTTTAGGAAGAGGATTGTTTTGCTGAAAGTAATTTTTATCAAACAATATTTTGATGTACCTTCAAGAGAATGTTCTATTTGGACAATATGGATGATCAAAAGAAGACTTTAAAAATTATGATAGATTATAATATGATATGGGTTGTTATACGCTTAATTTCTGATAATAACACGAACATGTTATTTCTTCTTCATAAAATTTTGTCCCTCGTCTTTCAATGCAATGCCAATGGTCATTTGGTTCTGTCCTCCTCTTCTTTCTCAACGCAATGCCAATGGTCATTTGGTTCTGTCTTCACTCTTCTTTCAGTGCAGTGCGGATGATGTATTATTTTGTTGCAGTAATTGGATTCGTAGTGTTATCTCACATCATTTAACAATTTTGATGATGAAACGAAGAGTGATTGAATGAGTAAATCACAAGAAGCACGCATATGGCCTACTAACCCATACAATCCAGAGGCAAATTAAAAGGAAACTGGACTTTCTATGTGGCTCAAATAACAGTTTATTATTGCCAGGCATCACTAATCACAACTGCATATAGTAAAGAGAGAATGTGAAGCATGTGATGTGTGAAGTAATTGAGTCGCCAATATCACCAACCTCATTAATATGCCAAAGGCCTTACGTAACAATTGAAACGAAAGCTTAACTAGGCACGCAAGGTAATGGAAGCTTACCAAATAACGAGGTAAAAATCTGTAAAAACAAAGATAGATATGGCTGTGGATGCTTGAAAGAGGCTCAAATGATAAACAGCTCCTCATTTGTATATAAGAATGTTTGACCCTGGCATGGCAACTCAAATAACTTGTAAAAACTTATGCAATCCCACAAGGCAGGTGACTCATATTTTACTGTGACAACATTGCCAGCAATTTAGGCATAAGGAATCCTACAAGAAATTTGTGACAATGTTCCGGCCAAAACACATTGAACAAGACCAACCAACATTGGTACACATGTTATGCGAGTGTCTAGATAATAATGGAGCTATTGATACCATGCCCAGCAAGGTCAACCCTGACATTTAAATAACTTAAAATCTTGTCAAGTAATCCCACAATTAGCAATTTAAGCATAAGAATTGACCACGACAATTCCTGTTAAACCTGTAAGATGTTTGTGACATGGTCACTGGCCTAAACACATTGAACAAGATTAATCACCATTGGTACTTATGCTTGTGCAGATAACAATGGAGCTATTGATAGTAGCATGCCAAGCAAGGCCAACTCTCGCACTGTATTATCAACAGTAGCATTCAAAACCCTTTACTGGATAAATTTCATGAGCAGTCGTCATACAACAACTTCCCATTATTTGCATAAGAAATGACAGAGGGATATGCACTAGACCTGGAAAGGATTTCTGATATCATATGTACCGGATAGAGGAATAGAGGAGCTAAAATGTATGAAACAATTTGTCATCATACCATTTCCTTAAGTGCAATGGGGCACTAATGAACAAAGATGCCTACACTATGCATGAGATTGAACAGAAGCAATCACAACGCCAAATTGGTTCTGCCGATACATATTCATAGAGTGCCATGAGACCATTAAATTTTGGATTATGCCTTTAGCATGGAAAAAAATCAATTAAGTCTTCCGCTAATTTTGCTGATGCACAATTCAATCTAGGCACATTTCCATTAGGCGGTGATGATCCTATATTTCAAAGACACTGATTTTTTTTTACAGGTGTTTGAATAGACGTGTTGATAAGAATGGTCATAAAAACATTATCTGGGATGGAAAGGACTGCGTGTTCGTTCCCCAAATTGTTCATACACACATTCAAAGTAGAAAGGAGACACCTCAAGCACTTTTTAGATGTAAAATGAGGATAACCTTCACAGCAGGATAACAAACAGAATTATATTTTTCAACATCGATTTGAATCTCACGTAGAGTTATCCTTGGGCATTAAGTAGCATCTCAATGTACACAGCCAGCAATTGATATGGAATTGCCTTTGGATATATCAGAAATAGGGAATCGTCTTTGGCAAGATTATAGTGTGGACATTTTATGCGACAAGAAAAACTTTAGAGAATATACAGGAAAATACTCCTTCGGAAGTAACTCAGATGAGCCTGGTCAGTTACACTCCAAAGAAATCTGATCTTGCCATGAGATTTTCCTCTTTCCTGCAATAGCTGTGACGAAGGAGTTGGGGTTGTTCCTGAACGCAGAGGTCTTCATGGCACTAACCAATCCTTTGTTCTCATTGACTTGTTTCGGCATGACGAGTTCGCAAGAACTATTGGCCCTTAGCAGGTCCGGAAAAACAGGAATATCTGTTGTACCCAACGAGTTCTGTACATACAGAAATCATATAAATATATAAAAAGAAATACTCCTGTAACGAATTTACTGTAGTAAATGATAGGATAAAGACCATTACATTCTTAGGAGACTGAGGAGAAGGTTCTGGTGCAGATTTTCCACTGTGTGCGGGTAGTGAATCGCAGGGGGCAATCGAAGAATTGGTTTCTCATTATTTGAGATGGGAAGGAGTTTCCTTCAACTTTTTCAGCCTTCGTCTCAAGAATCTGTGGTAAAGAGGAATCGATGTCAATAAGCTAAGAAATCTAGCGGTGGTTGATTCCTATCGGATTAAAACACTGCAAAATCACGAAACCTAAAGAATCTGCGGCAATAAGCTAAGAAATCTAGCGCTGGTTGATTTCTACCGGATTTAAACACTGCAAAATCACGAAACCTAAGGAATCTACGGCAATAAGCTAAGAAATCTAGCGCCGGTTTGATTCCTATCGGATTATAACCCTGACTGCAAAAACGCAAGAAAACTGGGGAAAGAGGGTTGGTGTTTCAAACCTGACTTCTGCATACAGAGTCACCTTTCTCATCTTGACGGCCTGCAGTCGATTCTTCAAACCAGCGAACTCCTGCAGTATTTAAAAACCAAACAAAACCCTCACAACAAACCCCGGATCTAAAACATACAACCATAATTCAAACACAAGTTGAAAAACAAATACACCAGGTTTTTGCGCTCCGCAGAGAATTCGAAAGCCATACATCTTGAAGTTGAAGATAGTCGTGCATAAGACTGGAATGTTTGGCGTCCATGTCGTTGAGAAACAGAGGGCCGCCCACCGCCGCTCGCTTCCTCGACATCCTCTTTACCAAACCCTAGAAACCCTAGCGAGAAAATAAGGTGGAAAAAACGTTGTCGAAACCCTAAAAACCGTGCAGTTATCGAGAAACCGCACAGCCTGGGCAGGGCAGGGCAGGGCAGAGGCGGCGTAGTAATGGAATAAACTGTAACTGAAACCGACAGAAGACAGGAAAGTGAAGGCAAAGATTCCATTGTAAGTAATGCGCTCCTCCCACCGAGTCCTGAGCGTGTGAAATTTGAGACCCTGCCCCACATAGGAGGAGGAGGGGATAAGAATGTCCATGTCCCTTCCAGTTCGTTTTCTGGAGTGGCCCTAGCATAATAATGTACCTGGAATTTTGCAGGAAATTCTTTTTCCGAGGTGGGTACCTAGCTTAGCCTTTAATATTTTGTCGCCATCGAACAAAGCAGCATGGTGATCTGATGGACCGGAAGAAATTTCCAGGGAAAATTTTAAAGAATCGGTCGCATCTGGTTGAGAGATTTAGTTTGGTTGGGTACTCCAATGGGATGTCGCCTCTATTAATTCCTGCATACCTACGTCAAAAGTGAAATCATCATGCATCATTCATGTTTATTATGCGCGGAAAAAATATGGACCAATTTTTAAGAGAAATACAAATATAACAATTCATTTTGAGAGAACGGATGGACCAACCTCCATTACCTCATATTAGAGAAGGAAATATAAAATATTAATTATATATTGATCATGGATCTATACAATTTTGGAGAAATACAAGGGTAGATAATAACTAGCAATTACACTGGAGTGGTGTGATGTGAACACCGAAAGGGATGTGGTGGATGCAAGTGGAAGAAAGATATGTGGAAAGGGTTGCAGTGGATGCGGTGGAAGAAAGATATGTGGAAAAGGGAAGGAAAACAAGAAGCGTAGTTGTGATGGTTAAGGTATTTGATATGTCAGTTATGTGAAGGAAGAGATAGTGGAATAGAAGTTAAAACTAGTACGGGAGTGGTGGTGTAATGTGTGGCAACGTTAGAGAGGAGCAACTATTTATGGTGATTGTTTAAAGGAAAGTGCTAAAAGCAACTAAAGAGAATGAGAATTATTGCAGAAAATGTAGTTGACATGAAGAAAAGATTTATGCAAAGAATCAAATTTGATGGGGAATAAGAGCAGGAAATGCCCGTGATATGGATAACAACCAAAACATCTTTACAATGGGGATGTAAAGGAGGATGAAAGGTAGCAGACGAGGGAGAGTGTTTATAGTATGCTCCATTTTAGATCAATAGGCGATTGCTCGACTGGGTAAAGGGGTACGGGAAAGATTGTGAAACTCTAGTATCCTACAACCACATGATGTATTTGTGAATCTCTTAAAGGGCTAAGTGTTTCTCCCGATTCAGAGCATTTCTAAGAATGTCGATTTAAACAAATAGGGTAACAGTGCATAGGAGGAATACTGTTGAAATGTCAGGGTTGTAGGTTGTTGCACGTGTATGACTTCTCGGATCCACACCGATCATGAGAGCTTCCTTTTTGCTTGGAGGAACTACCGTAAATGGAACACAAGACCACCAAATAAAAGTTAAACAATATATGCAAAGGGACACTGCTAATTGTGCTAGATCCGGAAGTGTGATACTTCCTGGCATTTGATCGATCCAATCCACTGCTTTAAAACAACTTAATGTTGATAATAGAGTAAATCCTACCGTAGTCAAAACGATTTAGGTATCTCATTTGTCTACAATAAGCAAATTCGTCACAACAAGCTAGGCTATGATTGAATTTGAAGGTCAAGGTCACTGTCGAGGTACTGGTACTGGTCAAGGATAGGTTCTAGGCGGTTTTAGGTATTTGGTGGAGGTTTTAGGCTTTGATCTGGGTTTCTACGGTAAAGACACGTAGACCGACGTCTTGGTTTAGGTTAATCAAGCGACGGTTGTGGGTAACCGCGTCGTATGGTCGGGGTTCAGGAAATTCAATAAAACTTGGTGGGGATAGGTCTGAGGTTGGATGAAGATAGAAGGGCAATGGCAAGATCCATATGGATCCTGGATATGCACAAGAATGATGAAATTCTGGATATGGGCAGTTCAATGGTGTGGGTAAAGAGATGGTCAAGTTTGCATGGAGATAAAATGGTGGGGAATGGAAATGGGAACAGAAACTAACAACAAGTGAAAGGATTTGCTAAAACGATAAGGAACCAATGCAGGTTAACAAAACTTAATTTGTTTACGAGCTTGATGCCTGGTTGGTAATGGTGGGTGATCAAATGAACTTGGTGTAGTCTTTGGCGCTTCCCGTATGCTCTCGTGAAGGCAGGTGGCTATGTGATTGCTTCAGGTACTGGCTATGGATGTTTTGATGCTTGTACGGATGTTGGTTCTGCTTGCATATGCAGCTCTGGTTTCGTCACTTGTTCTCAGAAGATGTCCCTCTCTCTCAAAAAAATGCCAACCTCGAAATAAGGTTGTTTTGGGAGTTAAATGGTAACCGACGGCGGTTCGGCTTAACCGGCAATGGTTAAGGGTAACCGCGTCGATTAGGGTGGGATTTCCTAGGTTTACTAAACTAGGCAAATCCCCTTGATTTTCTGGGATCTCATTTCGTTTACTCCGTGGATTAGCATGGAAGCTTCCTTCTACAGATGGTAATGTGGTTAGAGGGAATGTAGGCATTGATTTTTAGGGTTTGGGTAGGTCTTAGTTAGTTATGGCAACTTACTAAGAATAGGTCTTAGGGTGAGGTGGCTTGATGAGGTGTCTAGGTGAGGTGGATATGTGGGCATTATCCCAATTAGGATATTTAAATAATAAATATGGTGAGGATAATGAATTAATTTAATTAAAATAATTAAATTAATATTATAGTGGGGTGAAGAGGGCCATGGTTAGGTGGATGTGTTCAAGGTATTTATTTATCGAGGGACCAAAGGGGAGTGTGACCCAATTTTAGTGTCTACACTAAGGACCAAATACAGAGACATTAAGGCAATGTATTGTGAAGATATATGAAAAAAATAAAGAGTGGTTGATTAATAACACCGAATTGAATAGTTGTTTGTTGTTTCATGTCTTTTGTTTTATGGGTAGTTAGATCAAACATATATGTAAGGGTGATTTGTGTGCGTGTCTCATTGGAAAACTTTGAGACAGAGAGATGTATACCATACATGGCGTGCAAGGGTGGGGATTTCATGTACATTTGAGATTAGGAATTCTCTCTAGCTAAAAGGGTAACGAGTAATAGTTCCTCATCAATAGTTGTGATGGTGTCATCAAATTTATGATAAATACAAATATGGAGGTAATAACCATGCACTTTTGCTTGCCAAAAAGTTGTTGAAAAAGATTCAGATATCAAAATATAGAAAACGTAAAATGAGGTAAACCAAAAATGACGCGATGTGAAAATCATAAGGGATGGGTCAAGAAGGGAAAATTGAGGGGATAAACACTACACGATGAAGAGGGGAAAAAATAAGTTATTTGAGGGAGGAGAAGTTGAAGAATGGGGAAAATGTTTTAGAGAAACATATGTGAAACATTACTTTGTTACAGACCAAGAACATACAAATCACACACTATTATTGGCAATCGTTTTAATTGGAGAAAAGGGGGTGAAGGAAGTTACTATTAACAATGGCTTCGCTTGTGATTTGTGGGTAGTTAGAACACATTTCAATAATTTAAGGCAAATTATCTTCTTTTGATTTGTGGGTAGTTAGAACACATTTCAATAATTTAAGGCAAATTATCTTCTTTAAGTCCTAATACACTTTAGAGACATGGATATGTAAAGTCGACTCATCATCCGAAGTGAACTCATTGCAGTTGTTGAATTCGATAACCACAAAACATAGGGTCGATCATGTGCTTTTGTGTCATCTTTATAGACCATCATCTTATTCCATTTTCCATGCCCTTCTAAGTAGCACTATGTATCATTTGTAAGATTTTTCCTTGTGGATTTATAGCCAAGAATTTATCCTCATCATTTCAGGTTCTTAACACCGGATAAATTTGAAGTATTATCATATGTATCTATGCCAGGAAAGGTTTTTATAGTGACTACTCTTGCATCTAATTAACTCGATGCTAGAAATTTTATCACCGAGGTTTGAACACATGACCTAATACTACTCTTATCATGATTACCTTGATAGCTTGTTTGACAAATATATAAAAACAATAATCATTCTTTGAGTGGAATTCATTGGTGTATTGCATGGAGAGGTGGGATGGTTGGTCACATTGCAAAGTTTCCATCATCATCACTTATAGATAGGGAACTTGAATATGTTTGACTTCCAAACTCTACATGTGTTAGATATAGAAACTATATGTTAAGGGTTCATTCTATCATTGATTTCATGCACATATTTTAGTTGGGTATTTATTTAGCGATTAAGTTAGAAGCTATTATTTCCCATTCGAATTGATTGGTTTGAAAATTATAATTTATTGTATTTATCATGGCAATTTATATTAATGGTGCAAGCCTTCATAGATCATTTGTTTCCTAGTCCATTGTTGAGGCATGATACAAAAACTCTATGTTACGGGTTCTTTATATTGTCAATTTCATGCACATTTTTAAGTAGCTTTTTAATTTATTGATAAAGGTAAAAACTATGATTTCCTTCATCAACGGACTCGACAACATTTTTCGTGAATGATCACCAACACAATTTTTTTTAAAGAGGAATTTAAATTAATAAAACCATCAAGTGTATCATGCAATGTACATGTAAAAGAGGTTGCTTGTTTTATTAATTTGGTATACATTTTATGTGGTTAGTTGTAACAAAAATCTATGCACTTGGGTACATTTCTAGGTCCTAAAGCATACTAATGTATACATGATTCCTAAGAAATAAAAATAGTGGTTGACAACCCTTTGGCCTTTTGATTGCTTTATCTATTGCACTTTACTAGCTTTACACATCTTATAGCTCTGTCGACACTTGACTGATTTATCTTTTGATGACCTCAGACACTAGTGCCTAACTAGGACAGCGCCCAGCACTCCTATCCCTCCTGGGTGCTCCTGCCCTTCTTTATCTTCTTCTTACTCTTTTGGGTCCTTTTCACCTTTTGGTCACTTTTTACACTTTGGGTTAGCCTTTCAATTGTCAATTATGAAATTCAAACAAGGGAATCATATATATACTTAGTTACTTCTCTCAAATAAGGGGCCAAGCATCATAAGCATTATCTATCACCACCTAAGCTTTGCACAAAGGCACAAGAGCACTACAAGCATACATCTAGCACATCCATACAAGGGATAATGGTTGCATTAATCTACATACACTACATAGGAGTGGAGTTCATTTTATTCCATCTCACACATTTTGCATACTCATTTAAATCTAGATCTAGCCCGCTATCATCATGTAACTTGCATAAGGGCATCCTAGGATACGAGACACATATACACACACATACACAAAGAACTACATGAAGTCTGAGATGTAGTGCAATGCTTGGTCATAAGTTCACTCTTTGGGTGACTGTCGGGTTAGTCCGACTCCATGTTTTGCATCTTTTTTATTAGATTTGATGTGGTTTGTGGACATGTGCAGGTAGTCATATGTTTTGTAGGTTATAGGTGCTATCGGAACCCTAAAAATGAAGTTGGAGCGAAAAGGGAACATTGGAGCAAAGACCTTCGACCTAGAAAAATTAGAACTTGAACCTCGAACATCTAAGTAGACACACTAGCACCTATATCACCACTAGTGCACCTGGGCACTCCTATCCTCCTCGCATATGGGCTTCTTGTTATGTACATCTTTGAGTTCCAAAACCCTCAGTCAATGATTTTGACATTGTTCCTAGTTAGATCTAGCACTCGAGACAATCCCCGATCACTTCCAAATCCACTCAAATCATCTATGTCATATTTCCTTCTCATTTTCTTAGGTTTTACATCTTTGTATGCTTATTGTATGTGCATTATTGTACTTAATTAATCTTCTAAATATCATTTATTACGTAGTTACTTTGAAATAAAGGTTTAAATCTATTTAGATTAAATCATTTGGTGAACCCCACTACTTGTGATTGACCATTCGAATCTTTATTTTGCCTATTTTATCGATTTTTCTCTTTCTTAACCCCAAACCCCACTTACATCAAGGTTCATATTTCCATCTATTTTCTATCATACATCTTATCTCGCATATTTCTTCATGGGGTTTCATCCTTGGTCCTATCCTCTGGTCACTTTCTAGGGTCTTATTTCACAAATTACTTTTTTTCTTCATGGCATCTAGAGTTCCTAAAGTCTCCTTATATCAATTAATCTAAAAGAATCCAGTTTGACAAGGACGTTCTCTAAAACTTCATACATATAATGAACCTCCCTCCCGATACGCCACCTTCACAAGTAAGTGCAATTTTTGATCATATCTTTGACCCTCAATCTTATTCCTAATAACACAACTAATCAATCCATCTTCGAGCCAATTCAAGCTTTACACCATTTATTTCAAGATAAATTTTAAGTTATGAAACCACTATTACATCCTTTCTTATTTGAAATCAAGCATCTTAAGGTTGTTTCTCCGATGCCCATGTATTAGCTTTTTTCTACACCTCATCCCTGATCCCATGTTTACTACATGTGTTCACACAAACAAGGTCAAGATCTCCCTACAACAACCACCTTTCCAGTTTGATCAAAATGCTAGGCAACACGATATTCTCTCTTAGCTCCTCGATCACTAGTTAATCACCTTGTCACCCACTCTTTACTACCCTCCTTCGACTTACAAAATATAAAGGTCACCCAATTTACAATTATCATCGAATTAATGGACATTGTGACAATGATTGCTATGCTTTAGAATAAAAAAGCAGTGCAACTTGAGCATCAAGGATTTATTTCATTTATTATACAACATTCGTACATATTCATCTTCAATTACTAAACCCTAATGGGTTCCCAAATCTAATCCTTTTATATGTAGCGAGCATCATGCAATAGTCACTCCTATTCCTTCTCCCAGATAATTTAAGAGTCACCACAAGTCCCATCTAAGACCAAATCACCAAAGGAAGAAGAACCAATTCCCTCGCCATCAAGCTAATATCCCTCAACAACCTCCTATAATTAAACGTATAATTCCTCCTTTCATCCAGATAATGTCTATGTCGATGACTGGGACCTAGGAAACGCTTTTACGCCATGCATGGCATGGTCTCTCTCATCATCACATATATCTACATCACTCATACACTTGGGGGAATCAAACTTCCCCCATAATCGTGTGTTCTAATCAACAGTTGCCTATCCATACTACTCACATATACATCTTTTGCTTTACAATTCACGTCAATATTTCTAGTAGCACTTCTTTTATCTACACTATTAGCACACCTTGCTACATCCATCTATGCTTCCTTTCTTCTATGCCACTCCTTACACGCTTTTCTCCTCATGCTTATGGATCCTACTATTCATGATACATATACTATACACTATACATACTCTAGATATTCTTTCTCACAATGATCACATCTATTTGCCAACAGTTCATGATATACACACTTGGGGGCATCAGCCCCTCCTCACTCACTTTCTTCTATACCATTACTTATTCCTATTTATACAACACATTATTTGCTACTACATACTCTACCAAATGCATACAATACCTTTGTTACTTTCTGATGACGCACTTGTGTTCTCTAGGTTCATACATGATTGTTAAGAAAATGAACCTTCTTCACACACTAAGGGACATCACACTTTCTCCCCCTCTCATCACTGTTGGTTATCTCTATTATCAACCAAACTTCATGCTTTGTGCTTCATAATAAATCTTTCCTAACATCTAAACTCAATCACATACAATACATTTGTTACCCGATGACACACTCTTGTTCTACGGTTCATACTTGACTGTTGAGGGAGAATTCCTAAATGAACCTCATGTCACACACATCCATTGGGGCAACACACGCTGTCCTCTCATCTACACATTTTGCATATCGTGGCACACCATAAAATTCACACAACATCTACATATATTGGTTGTATTTTCTCTTGTTAGCTTATATTTTTACATGTTACACTTTGTTTCCTATGCTAGTTGGATACTTAGTATGTCATTATCTTTTCTATACACACATGCATGTTCACGTGGTATCTTGAGGTGAATGCAAGAACTTTTATAGATTCTTACACGATGCATGATTCTCGACATTCTTTCTTTACCAATCCAAGGCTCTAGGGGCATCTCTAACTTTGTTACTCTCATACTCCACACTCACAAGTCCTATTATTACAATATTTACTACTTCTTGTCACTTACTTTTCACTTCTCTATACATGCTTTGACATACTACTTATCTTTCTAACATGCTAATGGTGCTTCATGTGTAGCATTTTCTTGCAAGACTCTATACAACCATGGTTATTTGTTACTTGCTTTTATATTGTTGTTATTGTTTGTGGGCTATGCCCTATGTCTTGCTTGATCATTGTTTTCTTATGGCATGACCGCTTCATTTTTTTGTGTTGTGAAATTGTGATTGATGTCCCATGTATGAAACCACTTTTTGCAGTCTCTCTTATCTCCATAGTTACTTTTTATTTTATATTCTATTACATGCTAGCTTTTCTACACTAACACACTTATTTCTAGCCTATATTGTTTGCATGTTCCTTGGTTTCTATCATGCACATCCCCTACCCCCTTGCAGGTATCAAATACATGATATGCATATCGGTTCAAGTCCTCTAGTTTGGGTTGCCTCATCCTACATTCGTCACATGCACCCCAAATGATGGGGGAACTATTAGGTGAACAAATCACCCTTCAGTTGTACAAACACACTTTGGAAAAAAACAAAAAATACAAAAATGGTAAAATCACATAGTTACGAAGTGGTCCAGAATTAGACTTGGATCACAAACACATAATAGACACTAGTTCCGAAGGATCGATAGGAATGATGGGCACTGTTGTCCCTTCCTGGGGGTAAAATCGACAGCTTTCTCGGTTCATCACAGCTTCAACAAGTTACACATACATATCTACATAATTTCAGTACTTGTCTTCGAGTTACATCATTTAGTCATACATTTACAATATAGTTACAATAAGGTTACAAATCGGGACGTGCCAATTTGCAGTGGCACTTTGAGAAGCATCATGGAAGGAGATAAAAATAGACCTCTCTCCCCAACACTATTCTCTTGGCATGAGATCGGCCCAAAAAAATCACCCATAGTGTGAAATCACCCAAAACTCTCTCTTGGCGTGAGATCGCCCAAAAAAACTCACTCTTGGCATGAGATCTCCCAAAACCTCCCTCTTGGGGCAAGACACCCAAATCCGCATCATCTCCAAAGCAAACGGGACAATTTTCTATCTTACACTCTCTCATACATTAGGTGCATTCTTTCCTTAACTACTACTTTTACACACTTTTTACTTACTTATACATACATTACTCTGATTTTTCACATACGGGACTTTGACTACTCTTTTACTCTTCTTTGCAGTCCATTTATACTTACAAATAATAAGAAGTCACTCTCATCAAGCAAAGCACAAGCTCTAGTAATGCACTATTACACATACAATTCACCCCTAGGATCTAACGCCTTTCTAGTTTCCACACTTCACATTTATAATCTTTTCACGCCTCACATGACTAATTGTCCACTTGATGTGCTATTATCGCTACACTCCTCTCCATTTTACAAGGTATGCACATCTTCTATCTACTTTATGTTATCGAGTATTCAATCAATAACATAAAGTGGGGGCAAATGTAGACACAAAATCTATACACTTGGGTACATTTCTAGGTCCTAAATCATACTAATGTATACATGATTTCTAAGAAAGAAAACTAGTGGTTGACAACTCCTTTTGGCATTTTGATTGCTTTATCTATTTCACTTTAATAGTTTTACACATCTTATAGCTCTATCGACACTTGATTAATTTATCTTTTGATGACCTCATACACTAGCGCCAAATAGGACAAAAGCACCCAGGGGCTTCTATCCCTCATGGGGTGTTCCCGCCTTTCTTTTATCTTCTTCTTACTCTTTGGGTTTTTCCTTTTCACCTTTTTACACTTTGGGTCGGCCTTTCAGTTGTCAATTACGAAATTCAAACAAGGGAATCATATATATACTTAGTTACTTCTCTCAAATAAAGGGCCAAACATCATAAGCATTATCTATCACCACCTAAGCTTACATAAAGGCACTGAGGCATACATCTAACACATCCATATAAAGGACAAGGGTTGTATTGATTTGCATACACTGCATAGGAGGGGAGTTCATTATATTCCATCTCACACATTTTACATATGCAAGACAATATAGATCTAGCTCGCTATCATTGTGCAACTTACACAAGGGCATCCTAGGATACGAGAGAAGAATACACACACATACACAAAGAACTATATGGAGTCTCGAGATGTAGTAATGCTTGATCGTAAGTTCACTCTTTGGGTGACCGCGGGTCATTCCAACTCCACATTATGCATCTTTTTATTAGATTTGATGTGGTTTGTGGACATGTGCAGGTAGTCATATGTTTTGCAACTTATAGGTGATATTGTAACCCTAACAACGAAGTCGAGCAAAAAGGTAACATTAGAGCGAGACCTTCAAACCTAGAAAAACTAAGCATACACTAGTGCCCAAATCAGTCACTAGCACATGGGGTGCTCCTGTCCTCCCGTGGGTTCACATGTTATGTTGTAGACACAAAATCACACACTTGGGTACATTTATAGGTCCTAAACACATACTAGCATTCATATGATTCCTAAGCAAGAAAACTAGTAATTGATGATTGTCTTTGGCCTCTTTTTTGTGTTTTTTTTTCTATTTGGTCTTACACACCCTACAACCCAGTCAAGATTTTACCTATTTAACTTCTATGGCTCCAGGACACCAACACCTAGTAAAGACAACATCACCTGTGGCACCGTGTCTCCTGCAGGTGACCCCAACCTTTTCCACCTTACTCGCTCTTTTTGGGCATTTTTAATCTTTTAAGCACCTTTTTCACTCATGGGTTGGCCCCTTTACAGTTGTTAATTACAAAATTCAAACAAGGCAACCATATAAATATATAGTTATGTATTCAAAATTAAGGACCAAACACTAAACATTACTATCGTCATCTAAGCTTACATCCAAAGAGAACCTAAAGTAATCTAAAGCATCCATCTAACATCCATTCAAGGGACAAGGGACTGCATCAACTTTGCATACAACACATAGGAATGGGAAGTTCATTTTATTACATCCACACATTTTATTACATTACTACATTTAGCTACAACCCGCTATCAAGTGCAACTTGCACAATGGCATCTTAGGGCACGATTTACACACACACACACACACACTAGAACTACATGAAGTTTGAGATGTAGTGCAATGCTCAATTTAAGTTCATTATTAGGGTGATCATCGGGGTGGTCATCTGAATCCCCATATTGCATCTTTCTTTTTAGATTTTATGTGATTTGTGGGTTTGTGTAGGTGAACTTCTATTTTGCAGGTTACAGTACCTTCGACATTCAAGGAGAGACTATCGGGTGATCAACATGAAGTAACACCGACAATCTTGCAACACTAAAAAAATTAAGTTTTGAGCATTTGCGTAGTCATAGGTGCATAGAAGAGGTCTTGCCTTGACACCCCTATCATATTATGGGCGTCCCATGTCCGACCTTATTCCCGAAAGGTATGAGTAGAATTGCATAGAAAATTTGACAAACAAATTATAATTTCACTATATATTTCATGGGGAAAAAGTACATATATATAGGACTAATATGTCCTATAAAATAGGAATCCTCTTAAGGATCCTATAACAAATATCTAAATCTTTACGAGTTGTTTTTAACAACTCGGGACCAAACATACAACAAATAATATGAGTTGTTAAACACAATAAATCCAACTCATATTATATTACAAATAACAATTTATGATTAATAATGTGAAACACTATTAATCCTAACATTCACCCCCTTAGTGTGAACATTATTAATTGCTAATATTCACCCCCTTAATGTGAACACGATGAAGAACCATATTCGAAAAGTTGAACCACCTCCTGAAAGCACTTGCTTAGACTAGGTACAAACTCCATAGGTTATCTCTTTACCTCGTAAAGGCGTAGTGTCAAGCCGAATTATGCAGGAATGCTCCCTTCCTCTTTGGGTTCCTGTGGGACTTTCCCTTCCTCCCAGGTGCCCAAATTCTGGATCTCCAAGATCCACAAGCTTCACACTAGTTGGATAACCATCCCTTGATTCTACCTCGAAATCTTCTCCTGCTCCCCAAAAGTGAGTATTCTAAAAACATGACTCCTCCAAAAATTTGAAAAAGGGTTTATTCAGCACAACACAATAGGAACACTGAAAATAGAAACATATTAAAAATAGAAACCACATTGCACACATGTCACTAGATCATTAATGTGCGGCAAAATCATCATGGTGGTGACGAGAGGAATGATGAGAGGACGATGTTTGTCCTCCATCCTCCTGTGCCTCCATCCTCCAATGATCTAAACTCAATACAAGTAGTCTTCAGAATTATAATCAGGTTCATCAGTCACTCGTTCATCTTCTGATTCAAAAGATTCTTCTACAACTATATTTTCTTCATTTGACTTCAATTTTCCACTGAGAAGATCTTTGGCTCGAGCCATGCAAAATTTAGATGTATGTCCTTTTTCTTACAATAAAAGCATTCTAAGTCCTCCTTTTTAGATAAATTTTTGTATTTCTTTTTCACATACATTGTCGTTTCCTCTTCTATATCTTCTTTAGTCCTTTTTTCTTTAGCTAGAAGAGTTGATATCATATCTTCCAATGAGTTGGAAGGCATCTAACCAAGAGTGAAAACAACATTACTATATTTGGGTGGTAAACTATTCAAGAATAGTTTTTGCATCCTCATCGTCTCTTTGGATCTTTTACTCCTACAAGTTGTCTTAGAAGAGATCTTAAATTGTTGATGTGACTAGACATTGTATCTCCATCACTCATTTTGAGCTTGAACAACTGAAGTTTTAGGGAAAAATTTGCATTGACTTGTTTTTGAACCAAATAATTTGCTCAAAGTATCCCACATGTCCTTCAGGTTTTATCTAGATCAACATAATGTAATTCATAATCTGCAAGGGTAAGGCCAATAATGTGTAGTGCCCACTTCCCTTTGACACCTTTTTGATACTAATCTTGATATTGTTGATTACATTATGGACATTATTATGCTTTGATTTAGTATGATGTTAGATGTTGGACCATGGATTATTGTGATCTTGATTTGGTTATGATGCACGATGATTATTAGAGACACTCATATGTGGATGATGATATACTATTTGACATGGATATATTGTGAATGTTGTTCGGGCATGTGATTTTTGGATATTGTGAGTAGACTAGAAAATGGACATTATATGATGATGATATAGTGGTTGATTAAATTTCAAATGATATAGTTGTTACTTTGATGTTGTTGATATAAATTGTAAGTGATTTTGTTAAATTGCTTTGATGTTGTTGTGATTCACATATTTAGATGATTTTGTGATTTTATTTATATCATGTTGGATGTTCTGATATGGCCACGAGGCCAAAGGAGGTATTTGTGTTTTGTAGGTTAAAATATCACAACAAACATAGGGGATTGGAGACCAACCACATTGGAATTCTAGATGAATTCAACAAGGTCACCATGGCAACTTGTTTTATTGTGTTGTGTTTGTTTGTTGTTAGGGATTCCCATGGGGGGATCACCTTTAAATGTGACCATGGGTTTTGTGTATTTTATTAATGTGGTTCCTTTTTATTATTGTTTGTATGTATTTTATTAGTGATGTGTCCCTTTCTTTTATTTAATTAAATTGTGGTAGATTAATGTGAGAAAACATATGGTTAAAAGTTAATTAATTAAATTTGGATATGAGAAAGTAATTATGGAAGTTGTTGGCTTTTTGTATTTAATATGTAAGGGATGTGTAAGTCGATTTTGGAGTATGAAACACTCCACCTCCTTGGAAATTCGAATTTGTCCTTGGGGGCTGTTTTTGGAGGCTTGTGGGACAAGTAAAACTTGTCCCATACCTCTCAATTTAATTTACCAACCATACCTATGGTTGGAGGGTTGATTTTAGCCCTTTTTAATACATTTTTATCAATCATGTTGCATGTTTTGATTGCACTCTTCTTACATTTTATTTAATTCAGTCCTTTGGGGTGTGGGCTTTTGGAGTGTGTAAGTTAAATTGTCATATTTTCACCCACCTCTTTATTGTGCTTTGGAGAATGGAATTGGGGATGTGTGAAGTGAAATCCTACATGGATCCACCTCATCCTCTTCCTTTCCCTCTTCTATAAAATTCAAACTCATTGCCTTGTTTTGGGTTGTTGAACTTTTGCATACTTCCTTTTGGGGCGCATTTTCTTGTTGTTTGGGAGCTCTTGCTTGGAGAAGATTTGGAGAACTTTGCATGCTTGTTGGTTGCTGATTTTGGGACTGTGTTTTTGGCATTGAAAGCTTGTTATTTGGAAACAAAAGCTACCATGGAGAGGTAGGAGCTTAGCTCTTCTCTTATGTTGTTAATTCTTGTTGTGTTTGTGTGAATGGTGTATGTTTTGTTTATTTGTTGGTTGTTTGGGTAGACTTGCCATAGGAATGGTGTAGGAGAAGGCTATGGGGAATTCATGTGGGGGCATAAGGGAATGCCAGTGGCATCATAATTCTTGTGGAGGGAGTTTGGGTTTGGGATCCACCATGGAAAAGAAATAGCTTGCATTTCTTACTTTGTGGGGGCATAAGGAAATCTTGGGGGGGCATAAGGAGGGATTGTGGGGGGCATAAGGATATGTGTGATGAATTATTTTGGTAGTTTGTTACAGGTGGATGCCCAATTCCCATTGGGAGGCATAAGTAGCTTCCCCATAGTCCTTACTCATTTGGCTTGCATGATAAAACCTGAGTTGTTTTAATATTTTCAATGCAGTTGTAAACTATTGTCTTGTGTTGAACTATGTTTTTGAATTAAAATGTGCATGTTGAAAGAATGTTGTGTGTTGTGGAAGCCTGTTGTTGCCATGGGTTGATATACATTTCTTATTGCATTGTGGTTGGGGCTCGGGGGCCAATGATGAAGGATGGCTTCTCCTTTCATTAGATGTCTTGGTTGGGTGGAGAGCGTTGCCTTTCCCCCACTTTTGTTGTGATCAAATTGGAAGAAAAAGGAACTTTGCATGTTATTGTTCTGGAGCAGAGGAGAAAGACATTTGACTGTCCCTTGTGAAATATATTTTATTGTAACCTTTCCCACTTTGAAGTGGATGAAATTATAATGTATTTTGTGAAGAAAATATGTATGTAATTGGTTATGAAAGTTGTCAATTGAAATCAATAAAAGATTGCACTACCTTATCAATTTACATTGTTGTATTGAAATTGTATTATTCTAGCCTTGTTTAAAATATATGATTTTGGGAAAAGATAGAAACTGGATTCTTGTTTTAATGTTTGATTGAAGAAGGAAAACATTTAAGGCTAGCATGGAATGAATTCAATGTTTCATTGTATGGCAAAAGAGATAGTTAAATCTTTGTTTGGAAAGGAAGAAATGTATGCGGGAATAATACAATGTATTTTGTATCTTTTGGAAATGTGTAAAATGGAATTCAGTATTGCATTTTGATCTTGAATGGTTTTATTAAAACAACTGAATGTATTAGACTAGATGAGAAATGAATTTCCATACTTGAATGATGAAATTGATAAATAGATCCCTCAAGATTTGATCCTTGCCATTGTAAATTTAAAACTGCAAATAATTTAATTAAAATGCACAGTTTGAACCTACAATTAATAATCAACATTGAAATATTGAAATCTAGCATGCTATAATATCAATGAACTCAAATTTGACAAAAACACTTAAGGAAATCATTTAAAACATTGCAAAAATCGGGCCTAAACCTTTCACAGTCATTTTGCAGTCTTTTTCTGTCAATTGTTGGAAAAATTCAAATTGGAAATCAATTGAGCAAATTTACCTTCCTAAAACATCCTAAATCCTTCCTAGAATAGTTCTCCATGTCTGTTGGGCATGTTGAGTGAAGGAGAAGATCAAATTGAACCAAATCTATAAGTTAAAAATTACCAGTTTGCTTTTAAAAATTCTGCAGAACGTTTTCTTAAAATTGACCCCTTAAACTTTATCATGATATAGAATTTATGATTCTTGTGCAAAGAGGGCATTGAGAGCTTTCCGTAAAAGTTCTCGTTTGCCCAAAAATGAGCTTTCTAGCAAAAGTTATGGCCCTCTTAAATTTTCCTTTCTTGGTGGGAAAATTTGGGAAAATTTTTTCCTAAATGGGCTCAGCGCCCTTAAAAATTCCCTTTAAAATCCTTAGAAAAATTATTAGGGAAATTTTTAAAAATTTCCTCCACTGCCTCTCACTAATCATAGGATGCACCACGTGGCATGGCGGACGTCCCTCCGTGGCCACACTCCTCCCCTCTCCTTGGTGAAATCTCTCATGGGACGCTTGCGGACCCACGCGTGCGTGCTTTCCTCCTTATCCCTCCCTTTGTCCTTTTCCCAACTACCTCTGCCACCCCGCCCGTCCCTCTCTTTCTTCCCTGCGTTGGTTTTTTGAGTGCCACGTGTCCCCGACGGCGTAGTTGAGGTGTGAGAGAAATGTGGACTTTGTACGCACGCGGGAAAATTTCAAACACCGCCCGCGACCATGCCAACTTGAAAAATGGCTTTTCTTCCCCACTCGACATGTGTCCCTTTTGGGAAATTTTTCACCCCAAGGCCCGCCAGCCCATAACAGAGTTTTACAAGGAGTTAGGAGGACTTATTTATATCATCGAAAAGGTGAGAAAATTTCCTATCCAATGGGAATGATTTAGGAAAATTTTGAATGCATTAAGTGTGAGAAACATCAAGTTGAAACTCTAAGCTGTTAGAGAGTGTGTATGGTAATAACTTACCCTAACCTAATCAAACTTCTAACCCTAAAATTTAGACATTGTGACCTCGATTAATATAAATAAAAGAGAAGTATGTTCTAGTAGATTAAGCTTGTTCGGAACCCGTTAGTAGAGTTTTGTCTTACTGACTTGGTTATGACACTTCTAACAAAAAAATATTCCATAATTTTCCTACCAATCCTAGGTTGTTTCTTAGGTCTCAAGTGGGTTGTTTTAGTGGGCATCACATAATGGCTTTATCATCCCTTGTTTCCCATTATACCAATCTGGTTGGATCTAAAGGTCTTTGGTTCTTTTCCATCTACTATCCTCCAAAGATTTTTGTTCGTTAATCGCATCCGGATCTTGACTTTCCAAGTGTGAAAATTGAGTCCATTGATTTTTTCCAATGGATTATCCATGATAATAACTATGACAAGAGGATAATAACAATCCTAAAATAATCTTTTTGACTCTTTTGATGATTTTTAATCCATAAAAATAATGAATCAACAAAATAAAATAAAATGACTTGTGATATAAAATAACATATAGACCTAGTTTCACAATGAACTTAAAACATAGCCCACCGAATGACTTGTTATCTTTATGGGCATGTAAAGTAGCGGTAAATGAACATGTGGAATACTTGAAAAATGTGAGTCAATAGGCTTATGCATGGAAATAATTAATAAATGGTGTTGTAGAACCTGTGGACGGTGTGGCGAGGAAGGCCGAAGAAGATGAAGCCTGAGATCGGTAGAATTTATTCCATGTAGGATGAGAGGTCGTGTGAACTTAAAGCGTCTGAGTTGGAGCTCGGAAGGGATCACATGGCTAGTGGAAATCAAAATGCCTTGGAAGGTGGCCAAATGATGGAGGGAATGAACGAAAATAACAATGGTATACGGTGATAACATATAAAAGAAAAAACTAGATGAGATCAAGAATACCAGTCCACATGAATTTGCATTGCATCACGACCATGCATTGACTGTCATGAATCTAAATGCAGTACCAAGCATCTGACAGAGAATACAAACTAATATACCAGATCTAAGTCAACGTCTTCATGACATTAGAAGAATTTTGATGCTCGATCAAATCTAACACATTAGGTAAGTGGATAAATTTTATCCTTGTGAACAAGTCACACATTTCTTATCTATCAAAAAGAATAATTTGAAATTTTTTGAATGCTAATGCTCAACATGACTTTTAATGACCTAGTCTTCTCATACGTAGGTTGGAGTTACAGATATAATCAGTCAACAATGTGCATTATTTGATGTAATAGATTCAAATTCCAAAATGTGGAGCATTAAGATATTGATTTCCTGGTATGGTGATTACTAATGCACCTCTAATCATCGAGATAGCTCCTTCACAACCAACAAAGAGTTTGTCACTCTAAAAAAATGTGATGTAATTGCTCCTCAAATCATGTAACAGTGCAATCAAACATGCAACATGAAATACATACTCTGGTCAGACCAAAATAACTTATGTGTGGATGTAGAAAACATGTCGGTTGACAGCTGGAAGTGCACAACCATATGATGAAACTCAAGGATGCATGCCTTGTGGATATTGTTTAGATTATCATTATGAATTGTTCTGATACCAAAATGAAAGGTATGAGTGGAATCGTAGAGAAAATTTGACAAACACATTATAATTTGATTTGTATATTGCATGGGAAACAAAGTACATATATATAGGACTAATATGTCCTATAAAATAGGAATCCTATTAAGGATCCTATAACAAATATCTAAATCTTTATGAGTTGTTTTTAACAACTCGTAACCAAACATACAACAAATAATATGAGTTGTTAAACACAATTAATCCAATTCATATTATATTACAAATAATAATTTATGATTAATAATGTGAAACACTATTAATCCTAACAATTTATGCATTCCATAATTAATTGTGAGCGATATGACACTTTTCCTAGCCTATTCAACACTTTTTTTGGTCTAGATCAGCTTTGGATCAAGCGTAAATTAGCTAAGTCCTCTCTCCTTCTTCTTTGCTTAGGGTTTCAAATATTACATCTTAGCTTGCTTATGTCATTTCTATATTTCAACATTTATACATCATTTGGTTCAATAGTGACTCTGCAATATTTAGATTTAATTGAAATTAAATTAAATCACATACACATCCCGAGTTCCAAAACCCTCAATCAACAATTTTGACACTACTCCCGATCGGATCCAACACTCGAAACAATCCCGATCACTTTAAAATCCATCAAAATCAGCTAAGTCATTTTTCCTCTCGTTTGCTTAGGGTTTTACATCTTTATATGCTTATTGCTTGTGCACCACTGTGCTTAATTACATGCATATCATTTATTACAGTAGTTACTCTGAAATAAAGGTTTAAATATATTTAGATTAAATCATTAGTATATAGGTCTATTTTTACTACGGTGAGAAGACCATGTGCTAATAATGCTAAAAGTAAAGGAATGAGGTTGTTTACTAAATAATGTAGATGGAATATAGATGTTTGTATTGTTATTTTCAATGTACCCACAATTAAAATTTATCAATAATATGCAGTAATATAAATCCTGAATCGTCTTGGAGCTTATGTCGATTACCATTTTATTCTCCATGAAAACAATGTAGATTGAGGTATATTGAACACTTTCTGGATTATTTTGATGTGTTTACTCTAGGTTGAAGCATTTTGATTTCTTGAACCAAAATAAATCAAACTTGACATAGATGTCAACGCATTGTAGGGATGGACGAGCATGGTCGTGGATGAGTCAAATTATTTTTATGGCCAAAAACAATTTTAAGAGCATGGGCAAGGACATGGACGACAACATATATGGTGAATATTACATAGATGGGCTATTATTTCTACTTGTAATCACACCATTTAGCATAAAGATAAGACTTTGAGAAACCTGTTTCAAGTTATACTATAGAAATACATTGTTGTATTAGTAATCGGTAAGTCAAGAGGTCAATTCTTATGGTAAAAAAAAATAAAATTGCGACAAAGAAATCCATCCGTTTAATTTATCCTTTTAATACTTATATGGTAACTTAGTGTTGATGAGTTCCACCCTTCTGAGTTTCACAAACTAAACTTTAACGGAGGCGTCTAAAGGCAATCGAGAATTTTGGGAGCGGGGTGTTTAATTAGAGATGAAGAAGGTAAGTTGGTGATGTCAGGATCCTTTTCGCTCGTAGACGGATCGTGTAACGTTCTTTGAGGAGGCTCAAGCCCTTATTGAGGGTCTCAAATTGGCGGTAAAATCAGGGTTTGTTGCGTTGGAGATCGAGGGAGACTCCCAAGTGATTATCAGTGACGTGAGAAGAGGAAAAGCATTATCCTGGCATTTGGATTTTTATATTAGTAATATTATGTTTTAGTTGAGAAAAATTACATTTTGGAATATCAAGCATGTTTATAGAGAGTTGAATAGCGTCAGCGATCTTTTAGCAAATCAAGGAATTATTAAAAGGGACCAGCTGGTCATTTTTGAGCGTGTGAGTGAGTGGGAGGAGTTAGAGGTTATTATTGCTCGGGAAGGGTGTTTTGAGGATCATTAACTCTGGCGGTGTGAGTTGTGTTTCGTTTGCTTTGGTTGTTACCATTTGTCGGTGGTCATTCTTTCCCTCACTAAAGCTTGTGATTCCTACTAGTAGGTGCTTAACTTTAGCCCCCTTTAATTTTATTTGTGTGGTGAAGGCAACAACAATTTATTTTGTTTTAGTGGCAACTAAAATAAATAATAGAGCAAAATATTAAAAAGCTTGTATCTTTTGATCGGTAACTCGGTTTTGAGTGCCATTTTTGCAAAAGTGCTTGTTTTTTCATGCTCTTTCCATTGGAGTTATTTATTTTGAGACTTGCACTATAATTATAAAGTGCCAAATATGGAGGAGTGTTGTAATCAATTGTGGATGTAATTTCGGCTGAGCCCAACATCCTAAATTTTTGGGAGTTGTAGTTTGTACCTATCATGGATTCTGAGAATGATATGCTTTTCTCTGAAGTATGTGGACTTCAAGAGGATATTGTAAAATTTTTGGAAGAAAATAGATCGCTCAAGAAGTGAAATTCTCTTCTACAATCACTCATTCACGATAAGGATACAATAATACACTCCTGTAGAACAAACTTGCTAGCCTACAACATCACCATCATATTGTGGACAACCATATCCATGCTTCTAGTCCACTTACAACTATTGCTCTTGTACCCACTGACATTGATCTGCCAGTCTTTGAGCCTGAACCTACTTTTGATGCTTCTAAACCTATGAGGCTTGTTACTGCATGCTCTTCCACATCTGTGCCTATTACAATACCACATGTTGTGTATCCTATTTCTGCTCAGCTGCATGGCTTTTTTAAGAAGCATACCACTGCATTCGTTCTCACATGCTCCATTCTATGGGTCTCACTAGCAGTCATTGGCAGAAATTCACAGGTATTGTTTCCTCTATTCCACATGTTAAGTGGAATTCTTGTCATGACATTGGTTTTCGAGTAGATACTTCATTAGGATCACACATTGACAGAGCTCCTTTTTTTGTTCGCTCGACTCTTTCTAAGGATCATGAGCAACACATGAGTTCTGCACCTTCACTCAGGCTTGAGAAACTTGAGATTTCAGTTTTCATACATGATCAACTTGACACACATTTTGATGTTCTTTTACATGCACCCATTGTGCATTTTGCACCAAGTCATATGCAGACATCTTCTTCATCCATTTGTGTTGATTTGGGGTGGATATCTGATCACTCGTGGAGGTGACATAGGCATTCATTGAGAGGAATCTACAGGTGTGGCTCCTCCACCATTCGGCCTCTTGCTCCACTTTATATACCTTATGCATTGTGATGCTTCTTGTTTTGAGCATTTTTCTTTAGCAGGTGTAGTGTATCTCTCTTGTTTATTGAGAGATTTTTTTATTTTTCGACACTTTTGGCATGTTGACAATATCTCTTATGGGGGATCTATTCTGGTGAATTCTAGTGTTATTTTGTCAGTGTTTGAGTAGTTGATTTTGGGCAACTCATACAGATTTGTAGCGTCACTCCACCCATTCAGTAGTATGGGAGGGTGTGGTGTTGATCCTGCTTCTTCGGGTTTCATGTCCTTGCCTTGTTACCTTGGCTTTTCTTAGATCGTGACACTCTGGATTTTGTGTCCTTGCCTTGTTGCTTTGGTTATTATTCTTGGATCGTGGCACACCTATTTGCAACACTTGATCGAATTATGTTTGGTGTTTTTTTACACTTTCAACATCACTCCATTGACAGTCTCCTTGTATGGAGCTATTCTGGTGGAGCCCAAAGTCGATTATTTTTGAGTTTCGTGATCGAACAGTGGATTTAGACCACAGTGCACACCAAACTTTTTCAACATTGTTCAAGTTTTTGAGCCAAGCTTCTTGGGATGCCTTAGAGCGGGTTTTACTCTCTTTACTTTGTTATTATTGGTTTTGGGTACCTTGCGGTGTCCCTTTTTTCCCAGTTATTGTACATGAGTACCTCATTAGGCCTAGTTGTCGGGACTCATACTATGGACATGCCACTTCTATTTTGGCCCCTAGCTTCACTTGAGGGGGGGTGTTAGAGTAGGTATTTACCTTAGCTCATGTTCACCTAGGTACTTTATTTACCTTTATTGTATTTATCCTCACCCACTTATGTGTGTGGATATTTCTTTTATCTTATTTAGATATTAGGAGATATTATCTAGTTGTTAGGTATAGTTCTTTCCTTGATCTATGGTATTGACTAGTTCTTTGATGACTAGTTATTTCCTTGATTTATGGCTTGATCTACAACCTTGACTGGTTCTTAGATTGTTATTCCTTTCCTATTTAAGGGCCCATTCTCAATGTATCCACTGCATTCCCAGTTCCATAATAATATATGATATTGTTTCTCATTTGTTTGCGAAAGGTTTTATGTAAAGTTATTCGTGAATTACTTTCATCTTATTGATCGTGGTGTTTGATTAGCATCTTTGTGTTCTTGGCTTGGTACGATCGGTTATCGTTCCTTTCATTGGCCATGGAGTATTCACCTTTTCCGTTCTATTTTTGCACTTCATAAACATGAAATGGCCTTTTTGGTGAGGTTTCGTAGGCTCATTTGAGGATCATTTTCATAGTGGAGTCCGGTTCATTCGTGAAGCCATTGCTCATATTCTAGGGAGGAATATTTGGTGGCTTCGGCTCGTGCTCGTGTGAACTTTGAGGTCGCCTCTTGGTTCGTGTCTTAGTTGATGTTAGTAAAGCACAACACGAGAGGAGGTTCGTGCCATCACCCTCCATTTCATAAAACCTATGCATTGAGCCAATTTGAGGGAAGTGCTGGAAGCATTTGGTAGAGCTCAATATGTTACACATTGTTTGGGAAGGGCAAGCCGTGGAGGAGGCCAAAGGGTGATCAAAAATTATTGGTCTTAATGTGGTCTTAACGAAATTCGTAGAGGTTCATGTTGCTTATGCAGAGGGTCTTTCAGGAAGCAAACGACTCGAGAAGTTAGATCTTCCTGGTCTATCGGCTCTTGTGTTCATGGACTCTAAAGGGAGTAGTGGGGATTCGTCATAAATTGGTCTTCACTTATAATTTCCTTCTCTAGATAGCTCGTGCAAGAGCTACTTCGGGAGGTAGGAAGGTGGTTGGATCTAGCCGACTTTGCCTCTCAAGCCTAGTATTTTTAAGTTCTATCTTATTTTGCTTTTGGCCACTGGAGTGTTTAGTTGTTAGTTGTTCTTATGGATGGCAGCGTATGGGTTTCTCATTCCCTGCATCGTAGTAGGTGTTTTGTAATTTTGGTTGGTGGGTTTTTGGATTTTGGACTCAGATTTAAAATCGGGTGGGATCCCTCGAATCCCGGAGTTCTAAGCTCATGTAAAAGTGTTAAAAATATCTAAAAAAACTTGATGTTGACGGTCACTCTAAAATTATGGTCCATTTAATGTATTTAATGTTAAAGCCTGTAATTTCAAAGCCACCTTCATAACCATTTAATGTTAAAGCCTATAATTTCAAAGCCAAATGAAATTTGTGAATGGGGTATTTTTTGTTGTAATCTCAAACGTCAAAGAAGAAATAATTATTTTATATACTAAAGGTGAATAAATATTAATATCCCTTTAAATAAAGTTTATTCGTTTGATCAATTTATTCACGTGATAACCTCCATTGGTGCACTAGACTTTCCGTCGCTAAATTTAGCATGTTCAAGCATAAGAAGTGAAACTATGAAACATTGTGTCAAACAAATTATGTTTTTCTTTGTTATAAATATATTGGTATCTCTATGTGGTAACAAATGTGTTAAGTTGTGTTAATATGGGGGAGCTTAGAATTTTTAAGAAAACAATGTTGTCTAATTTTCTTGAGCATTTGATGGAGGGAATCATGGAATTCTTACATGTGGAATGCTTCTTATGCTTGGGCTTGTCTGAGATGAATTGGAGTGCTTTCTTTTCATATGAATATTTCAATTCCGCAGTGAGGGAATGCCAACCATATCTAATTCATTGTTTGTCTAACACCCAAGTGTCCTCTCTTGTCTATTCTTTCTTTACCAATACTTTCCGAACAATTTATTTATCCTTCATACCTCATAATTCCGTAGTCAATTTCAAGGGATCCACATATGGGCTATTATTGGTAGACATTATGGCACACCCTGGTTTGGCTATTTTGATTAGAATGATATATGTTTTGCAATCCATTGACTAAAACATGCTTCCAAAGAGCTTGCCTAACCGTCATCTAGAAAGTAGTCCTCTCCACAACATCACATTATTTCTCAATCAATTCTTGCCAAAAAGGGGGAAAAGCGGGAAAAATACAATATGTTCCAGGTAGAAACCTAACCAAATTGCTTGCTTCACATGGCACTTTGTACCCATATTCGGTTTTAAGCTAAAAAAATGTAGGAAAATAATTCACGTGTGAACAACAAACGATTCTTTGAATTACAAGGACACATTTTTAGTAGTAAGACCATCAAAGTGCATATATATATTATGGAGAATTGAATTTAAGATGAATTTCAATGTCACATGTTTATTTATTAATCAAGGGTGAGATCAAGAACATTTGGACTCGAGCCCTTAGCCATGGTCAAAGTTGAAAAATAAGGGTTAGGGCCCACAAGATTATCGGAGAGGGCACATTTGTTACGGGAGTGAACATGAAGCGTGAGAAGCTCCCATGTTCATCGTATGTAATGAGCAACAAGGTTTGGTTCCAGAACCCAATCTCGAGCCTCATGAACCTCTTTCATAGATTTATGACCTTATGACACGTAGTGAGAGGAATGTCATTGTTGGCAGGAAGAAACTTTTTGTCCATGTACTGCCACACCACCACCACATAATTGGGCATCTTGTTGTGCTTTGCGAGAAACTTTAATGCCATGTCGTAAGAATGGAATTTTGACACGTACTTGGGATTTTATAAGTATTTCTAAAACAAGGTAGTGGATATATTTAGATAATAAATATAGAAGGAAAAAATCAACTCATTTATAAAGTTAAAAATGAGACACTCTATAGCCAACAATTTGGGTATATTTTTGGTCGCACCATGGGAGGTTGTAGAGTGGACGTACGGATCAATCGAACTTAGTGGAAGCAGGGATTGAAGTGAGCCATCTATCAAATACAAAGAATTTGGTGACAAGAGAGTCATGAAGACGGGCACCATTCTTTAGACATGAAGTAGTCCATAACAATGTGAGACATGTTGGGTTCTAAGTAGGTGACTTGTTAGAGGTTGATTTGTAAATTTTTTGTCTCAAATATTTGCTGACCTAACTCTTCTAAAATTTTCGAGTGTAATAAATTTTGGTGTCAACCAACGTGGAAAAGATAGGTTTGAGTAATTAATATTGATAAGATTGTTGGTCCGAAAATGTCATCACCAGTGGACAGATCTATGGATAGACGAGCCAACAGTGTGCAGGGCTTAGCCCCTCTTTGAGACAGCAAAGCGAAACTGGTTTATTGCTATTTCTACTAGCAGGAACCTATGCAAGTCTCACAGATTCTGCCTTCGGGGTTGGGATCTCATCCCGTAGAGTGTTCAGGCTGTGAAAAGAAAGGAATGAAAGAGGGAGAAGAGAAAGAACAGATCCGAAGGGAGAAAAGAAATGAATTCCAAAGCAGAAAGGTCAGAAGATTTATGTTTTTAGTTTGGTAGTAAACAGAGCCAAACCTACTTGCATAAATAAACAAAGCAATACTGATAAACAAATGACGGAAAAGTAGATATGAATCCAATGCAGTTAAACACATACGATCTAACGTAAGAAAGATCTAATGTATAACACATGACTATTGAGCACAAAGTCTGAATAATTGTATTACTGTTCTCTTCTGTTACAAGAAAGCTCAAAGTCTTTCTCTCCTCACTTCTATTTCTATCTAAAAGATGTTCACACTGAATACAACAAGTATTCCCATATTTATAGAAGATGAGGGAGAGAGAAGGCAAAATGGAGCCAACCACTTATTTACAAAGATATTTACAAAATATCTAAAAGTCATGTTGACTTTGACAACTTGGTGGATGACATCATCCCATGATGCAACATGGATGATGTCATCATTTGTATCAACACATTTTAGACATTTCAAAAAGAAAGTCGGAGAATAGAGAGAAGAAGAAGAAGAAGAAGAAGAAGCTACTCATCATCATCATCCTGCGGCCGAAAAGGGGTTGCCTGTTTCTGATGCTGCTCAGGAGATGATATGTGGAACTGAGCGCGGTATTCCAAAAACTTGCTAATCATCGGCCCAAATTGATCCTGTGATGGATCCTTGTGCCGTTCACTGATTGCTTCGCAAGTCTCCCGCTCGTCTATGAGCTTTTCCGGGAGTTTGGAATAATCTTTCCCCGCCTCGATAAGGAACCCGATGAAGTCCCTACAGGCCAGTAGGTTGTTGATAGATTCAGTGTCGAATGTGACCTCTGGCCCTGTCCCTTGAGAAGCTATCTCCTTGAAAATCCGGATAGTGTCATCGGCTGATCTCAAGGTAAGGGAAGGAGTGAGCAACCCTGGAGTCATGGCGAGAACAACTTTCTCCATTTGATGCATTGCATCCAGGGCCTCTTCCTTTACCTTGTCTATCTTTTCCAGAACGAATTCTAGCTGATCTATCCGATAGTCGAGAGTGGACATGGTTTTGTTGAGGGCCCTTGGATGGCCGAAGATTCCGAACTTGACCAGATCTTCGACTGAACAGTCGAACATTTGTTGGAAGGTCTCGTGCTGGAGTCTGGCATGCTCTAGCTCTTCTGATATTGGACCTGCTAATGCTTGGAGTTCCTTATTCGCCTTCCCGATGTTTAGGTATAAACTGATATACTCGGCGATTACTCTTTCACTATCCTTGAGGATTTGGCTCCTCCAAGCAGAAACAGCCATACCCTGCTCACCGATCTTTGAATATTCGTTAATTTCTCTCCCCACCGAGCAGCTCAGGAGTCTCGGCGCGATTGTGGGAGGTCTACCCCATCTTCCTTAAGGCTTCAAGCGTGTATTTGTTCTCCGCTCCTTGATAGCCTTTTCTCCTCTTTCGTTTCCTGAAGCTTTTGCAGAGTGCATCAACTGCGGAAAGAGCTTCCCCCTGGAGACTTTCAGAGGATGTCCCCATTGTGACTTGGGTCACGGTGAAATCTGTCGGAAAGATCTTCTTTCTCTTTGAGGGGGTCGGGGTACGCTATTTCCATGACTCTCTCACCTGCAGCGCTCTTCGAGAAGCGTGTAACCGGCTTGTGCTTCTTTGCCCCTTTGGCTGGAATTACCGAAAAGTCCATCGGAGCGATGGGAACTTTCCTCTTTTGTTGGCTCAGCTGCTGAGAGATCCAAGCTGGTCCTATAGAAGAAGGACCAGAGACAGAGGGGGAGGCAGCAACGGTAGAAGAGGGGAAAAACGTGGAGACACGCGGCGGCGGCATTGAAAGAATAGCCGAAGAAGTGTCCACGGGAGGAAGGGAAACCGTAACTGCAGAAGACATAGGAAGGGAAGGGAGCTCGGAGATGAGGGAAGAAATAGAGGAAGACAAATCAGCGAGGGAGGAGAAGATGGATGAAGAAGCAGGGGAAAGGGTAGAAGAAGGGGCAGAGGACACGACCAAAGGGGTGGTCGTTTGAGTCACTCGAGGAGGGGAAGGAAGAGAAGAAGAAGGGATAGAAGGGACCTCTGAAGTTGTAGCGACGCCGACATCCTGGGTGGATGGGCGTATAGGACTATCCTCTGTCAATTCTTCCTCCAGAGTTATAACCTGTTCTGGCTCTGAGGGAAGAGGACTTTCAGGGGCTTCTTCCTGAATGGTGCTAGTTTCACCTTCTGCACCTTTGCCTTTCAGCTGCTTCTTGGACCTTGGAGGTGCATTGCCCAACGGGGAAGTTGTGAAATCTACCCCTAGGTAGATTAGTCCGTTCATGCGGCACCAATGCTCTGTTCTCCGCATAGTCTCTTTGACCCTCTCCTCAATTGTTTGAGGAGCCTTGTTCCTGTCAATGGCCGGGAAGGGCCAATTGTCCCCATCTGTGTCATTATACACCTTATCTACTTCATCTTCCATAGTCTGGAAGCCTTCGGGGACAATGGCCACTCCGTATTGGATGATTTCCGCCAATGCCAAGCGAGAGTGATCCTTTCTTCTGAGTTCCGCCTCATGGAGAACGTCAATGTAAATATCCTCAATTTGAGGGACATGGATCGGATCGAGCTTCGCTTTTGGCAGTGAAATTCTTCTTAGGTCGAAGGTAGGCTGGGTGGGAAGTCATGCTTCAAGTTGAGTAGCTCCAGCTCTGCGAACATTTCCTTCGCCTTATGGTGGGTGGAGCATGTGTATCGGCCCACTGTGAGGGGGAAAGGAGTTCCACCCTTCTTTCTTTTGAGGCACTTCTCATGGTATGTGACCAGCTGCCTTGACAGTTCTAGTAGAATCAGCTTAGGCCCAGCATACCTTGGTAGCCTGGTTGGCTCTCCCAAAAAGTTGGCAGCCCTCAGATAGGTGAACGTGGGAAATTGGGTGAACAGGGCCCCCCATTTCTCTGTGACTGCCACTATGTTTTTGGTCGTCCGGCTATGAGTCATGTTTGGCCTCAGTAGGCAGATGACATGATAGAAGAATGCATCGTTAACTTTTGTGAAATGTTGGATGCTATTCTCCAGCCTCAGCTCTGGGTAGTAATCAAATATCTTGGCCTGAGGCCATACTCCACTTCGGTTCAGCCCCGGATAATCCCTTGCCGACGCTGCAGCGTAGACTACATAGGAGTTCATATGGAACACTCCTGTTGTGGCGAACTGTTGTAGCTGCTCAGAGATGGTGCTGCTTATTATTTCACCCCAGCAAAAGCGCTGATCGGGTAAATTTTTATTCATTGTCTCCAAGTACCGCAGCATCCACTTATGGAAATAGTGGGCATCTGAAAGCCCGAAGACTCTGCTCAGGAAGGTGATAGTATCGCTGAGCTCCTCTGAGAAATCACTTCGGTGGATAGTCTGTGGCCACCGGGTCACCACCTTCTTGTTCTTTAGGTAGACCTCATTCATCAACTGCATGCACTGGTCTTCGTTGTCTTCCCAGGCCTTGATGCATTCTCGTTGGCTAACAGCCACGAAGTTCCGGTGGTGAGGGATGCCGAGCATTATTTCAAAATGACGGGCAGTGAGGTTTATGACTACCTCGCCCTTGCTATTTTCGACACATCTTGTGTCTTTGTTGTAACATTGGGCAATCACCATCATGAATTCGTTGTTGACAGCGCTGACGGGGATTCCTCCGTGAAGTGCAGGGCACTGCCTATTAACTTGTCCATCCATGGACTTCTTGTAACTTTCTGAGTCCTAACCCAGAATTCCTCCATGTCAATGTGACCCAATTCTGAGTCTCTGACATCCATACTGCACTCAGCCTGTGATTCGGGCATCCTGACCCTCTGATATTTGTATTTCATCTCTTCTTAACGTCAACAGCCTTTCCTCTTGGTTTGGTGGGTTTCTTGCTTGCGTAGACATGTGTTCTTTCGAACTCGATTCTTTGATATGCATGAAGAAGAAGTGAGACCCAATCCAAAAGGTTGAATTAGTCATTTGATCTTCCATTGGAATGCTAGCAGAAGAAAGAGTTAGAGATTTTAAGGCTCAGGGCGCAGGGCACATGAAAATTGCATGTTGCGAGGCCAAATGGATAAGGCGCACTGAGAAAAGAGTGTTGCGAGAGGTTATCTTTGGCGCCAGAAAGCGCATGGCGCACGGATGTAGCGCAGATTGCATCTTATAGCGGGCGTATGAAAATTGTGTGTTACATTGGGATTCGGTGCGCCCTTTGGCGCATGGATGGATCGTGTAACATGGACTTTTCGTGTGCCAAAAGGGTTTACAAAACATCATGTTACTTGCAATCGGGGGTGTGCCCGCGCCTTTATAGCTTTATACTTGCGCGAATAAGGCTTGTGTTGCATGGAAGCTGGGTGCGCCCTTTGGCGCATGGAAACGGGATGTAACATGGATAAATGGTGCGCCAAAGGCTTTTAAGGGGGGCGCGGGATCGACACTTGTAGCATGCGAGAAAGGCGCGCCTTGAGGGCGCATGAGTTCTAGATGCAGCATGACAAATGGGTGCGCCATTGGCGCGGGTTTAGATCATGTAACAGGGCGGGTAGATGCGCCAAAGGGGCGCAACTATTTTTAGTGTAACAAGGCGCGCCAGTGCGCCACAGAACTAAACTCATAGCTCAAACCTTTTCTTTCTTTCCTCCATTTCAAAGGTTGCTTGGACATATAAGGTTTCATAAAAAGATTTTCAGACCAAGCCTTTTCAAAACAACACTCTTTACCAGCAGATCTGGAAAGAGGGAGGGAAGGGAGGAGGAAAAGAAAATGAGACAGACGGCGACAGGGGAGGAGCTAGCTTAATCATAATCTCATTTTAAAACCGGCCAGCAAGCCAAAACACAGACCAAGAACACTCAAAGAACCAAAAGCACAAAACGGAGAAGAGGGAGAACCTCTCACCTTGGATATATAGCAAAAGTTTGGAGCGGGTCCACGGGGTGATGAAAACGACGGAGCGAGCGAGAGGCGACAAGTCGAGCGATCACGTGCTTTGCAAAAGAATGAAAATGACATTGGGCGCGCACGTATATTTATAGAAAAAGCTGGTCATCAATCGCCAACCACTTTTGAAATGGCACATGAAAGTTCTTTGTCGGCGAGGGAAAGTGTGCGCCCTTTGGCGCACGCAAAAGTTTTGTGTTGCAGCGAGATTATGTGCGCCCTTTGGCGCACCGAAAAGTGGAGCAACAAAAGCAATGTCAACAATAAGGCGCATGCGCCTTGGCGCACGCAAAAAGAGACTCAACATCCTTTGGCGCACCGAAAGACGTGCTAACATGGAAAACCATGCGCCAAAGGTTTTTAAGTGGGCGCACCAAAACTTTGTGTTACAAGGAAAATCCATGCACCCAGCCAAAAAAAAGGCTCAAAAAGACTAAGTTCGAAAACTAGATTTCCCGGGAAGGGATTTTACAACGTTTGGAACGCGAAGGATCCCTAACGAGGGATCGAAACAAAATTTTCGGTATGGTTATCGGTAAAATTGCCCTTGTCAATTTTACGGGATAACAAAGATGTGTATTAAATATAAAATTACATCTCTTGAGAACGGGTGGGTTTGTCTATGTATTTATTTATATGCACACCCAGTCATTAATGAATTTTCATCTTGCAATTGGCTTCAAGTCTTTAACATTGTTCAATTTTGCGTCTCACTAAAGCAACAAGATTGCTGCAGTCATCGAAGATAAGGTTTCCTAACCCTAAAATCTCTATTATGCAATTTATTTGGATCTTCACACAATTCACCCAAGATACTTATTCTATGGTTTATTTTGTTTTTGTTTGGTTTCCACTATAATGGATACTCTAATGTGTGAAATTATCATGTGACGTATGAAGGCAAGGCATGGTGAAACAACCTTAAGAAGCCTGACATCTCTTTTCATCAACTCAAACTCAAAATATATGGACGAAGATGGTGATGTTGTTTTTTTTCAAATGAAGACAAATTCATGAAGCAATTAGATAGGAACTAAACCCTTTATGGGTGGAGGTATCAACACAACCAAGAGGCATCGTTAATTTGGTACCGCTTGACGGCGAGGCGGCGAGACATACGAACATTTCAATGCATAAATTGCATCATTGTTACCATGGATTCAACATGTTTGTGTTCCATTCAAGTGGATTATGCCAAGTTTTATGTGTCATCTCACGGAGGTTCTAGAGACTCAATTCAAACTGTAAGCAATCCATATACTTATGCCTTGTTCTCACATTCTTTTCCAATTCTATTATCTTTTTACTGTCGTATGATATGCATATTCGATTCAAATACCTAGCTGAAAAACTATTAAACGACTTGAAATAGCTTCAAACGGATTCATACAAATACGATAATAGGGCCATTTATAATGGCATTACACGATAGTTATTCAAAAGCATTTGAAAGCAAATCAAATCCCTTTATTCTTCCTATTTATTTCAAAAATCCAAGAAGTGTTTCCATTTCCATTATAAGTAAATAATAAATTAACTAAATAAATAAATAAATAAGAAGAAGAAGATAAAAATGAATATAATGTTTTTCCTAAACTTGATATAAGTTTTAAATTTGATAGTCACTTCTAACAAATAAACACTTCAAGTTTTGAGTTTTAATGAATATAAAAATGTAAACCAAAGATTCTTAATATAATATTCATAAAATAATTAAAAACAATTTTCATTTATTTTAAGAAAATTTAATATATACAAGGTGAGAGATAACGAATATTAGAAAAGGTAAGTTTTAAATGGTTTAATAACTTTTTTATATTTAACAATATATGTATCATTTAAATTTAAATGTTAAATAGAAGGACCATGTTTTGTTGAGAAAATCCAATCCCACGGTGTGTTAAAAACAATTGCAAGCCATTGAAGTTCATCGATATTTTAGTGGAGGATTGAATTATGAATAAATGGTCACCATTCCCATCATCTCGAGGCACATGCACTAGAACCATACTAACCTTTTTACTACACCTGGAAGCTTGAAATATTATGAAGCTTGAAATGAAGCTAGGGAAGTGAGTGTTATAATCCTCTAACTTGGGGTTAAATTTGACACTTAACCCCATCTCTCAAGGATTTTTCTATGATGGTTAAATATATTCAACATTGCCCTTTAAATATAATAACTCAATATAAGAAAGAAAAAACATGACTCAACACAACTCGAACATCACGAGTCAAGCCAAAACTAAGATTACATCAAAGATATGGAAGTAAGAGAGTTAACTACAAGTAACAACACTAGAGATAGGTAGAGAGTCATCCTTTAGAGGGAAATTCCCCAAATTAATACACTTCTCCATTGAAGGAACCAGTGGGTCACTCGTAAAGGTCCAAGAATTGTCTTCCAAAATCAAACACACTATGATTCACCAATCGGTTGATATAGAGCCAAAAAAATAACGTCGCCTTGTGTCGAGAGACAACCAACTTGAAGGACCAAAACATATTTCCCCCAATGTTGTGGTAGGCTTCATGCCCCTTTGAGGTGTCTAAGTGGAGAATCGACTACGAATAGGGATGAAAACCAGCTACACGAGCACTTGTATTGCCGCCTTGAAATGGGTGGTAGAGGGCCTAACTGAAAGATATAATGAAACTTGACTCGTGGTGTAAGGGGCACTCCCAAGTGCTTTAGAAGATACTTAAAATGTTGAAATCTAAGGGCCACATTCTCATCTTGTGCTTGGATTTGTAAGTAAACAAAATAAATAATAACAATTTTGTCATTTATAAAATATTGTTGAGAAATAGCGCACTCTCGTTTTCGGTTCATTCTTGACTACGAGGGGCATACTAAATAAACCTCATTGCATACAACTCCATTCACTCGGGGGCACATGACTCCTACCATCCATTATGCATTCCATTCCATCCCTCCACATCATGTTGCATATCTTGGTTGCTTTTACTCTTGCTTACATTTTCTTGTTCATGATCACTTATTACACATGCTAGCTAGATCTCTTATATGTCATTATATTTACTATACACACATGCACGTTCACATCCTTTTCTAGTTGTGATCACAGATATAGGTCTCCTTACACGCAACAAGGGATGCTCACCTCCTATCACTCCTACGGTGGTAGCTGGGCATCCACATTTGTCTCTTATAGGTGCTATTGTTTCATTTTGTACTTAGCACTCTACATTACTTGCTTATACATACTTTTGACATATGGGTTATCTTTCTAACATGCTAATGGGTGCTTCATGTGCAACATTTGTTTGTAGGAATAATTTCTTGCATGACTATCTCATTGTTTGTACTTGCTTGTTTTATTTTCCATTGTATGTGAGCCTTACCCTTTGTTTGGTGTGCACACTTGTTTGTTTGTATATGACCATTATGGCCTTGTGTGTCTTGTGACATCATGAGTGGTATCCTATGTTTGAAACCCGCTTTGGCAGTCTATGTTGTCTTATTGCATGTTTACTTGCATTCTATCTTATACATTGTTTGTGTAGCATACAATTGTATTTTACATGCATGTTTATCTGTACTCACACTTGTTTCTAGTCACTTATTTGTGTGTGCCTTGGTTTCCACCAAACGCATTCCCTTCCCCCTGTAGGGCACAATTTATGTGGTTGGTCCTCTTTTGGGGCTGCATTCTCCTATTAGTGATGTCGCATGTGCCCCCAAAGAGGGGGCATCATTTGGGGTTTTACATACTACATAATGCTTCTACACCGGTTCAATTCAATTTAGTTTTTACCCTTGGCATTGTGGGTTATACAAAGAGTGGGTTCAGACTAGTCTACAAACCCCATACACATCGGATTTTACAGACAATACGTCCTTAGCATTATGGGAAGTATTTATAGGTGAGAGGATACTGACATATTTCCTCCTACACTACTTCGGCCAGTGGTGTCGGATCGCCCAAAAAACTAGGTAGTACAAAGATCTCTTCACACATTCTTTAGGGAAGCAGTTACATGTTGGAGAATAATGCAACTTTCTCCCTACACTTCTTCATCCAAGGTGGTGTGAGATCACCCAAAAACTCGCAGTACAGGATATCCTTTCTACACCCTTTCTTTCATCATGGATCAGGTGCACATGTTCCTTTTACATTTTCATTTCCATTACATACTTTTTACTATATACATGTGTCTTTACATGAAATTTTAACATATATACATGTGTATTTGACTACTTGATCGTCTTCTCCTTACAAGTCTGACCATATGAGAAGCAAGCAGTCAACAACAACAACAACAACAATGGCATCGATAACAATATTTTGTAGTAACACACACCTCATACTAACATGCAGGTACATCACACACATTGGAAACTACACACGCATTTCCACCCTAGGTTCACTCTCACCACTTTTTTCGCACTTTTGCATCTTTAGTTTCCATGCTTCACTATTTTCTCATTCCACACTTTGTCTAGTCCATTGGCACATTTTCTACATCACTCTACATGGACATCAGGTACACATCTCTATCTACTTTATGTTACCGAGATTTCACTCACCAACATAAAGTGGGGGAAAATGTAAACACAAAATCATGCACTTTAGACATTATTTAGTCCCAGATTATACTATTATTCATATGGTTTTTGAGTGAAGAAAGTACTAATCAACCCCCGTCTTTTGGCCATTTTACTTTGCTTTTTGTCATCACTTCCGACCTTCAACACATACTTGCCTAGTCTATTTTTTTCATTTTGTGTCATTTTAGCCTTGGACTGGGACACCTGCCAATACTAGGGCACCCACAAGCACCTTGGTCCCAGTCGGGGCACCCTGATCCTCTTTCCACTTTCCCACCACTTTTTGGGCACTTTCTAGCCATTTGAGCATTCTATATTTTTGGTGGTCAGCCTCTTCGGGTTAATTATGAAATTAAAACAAGATAAACATATAAATATAAAGTTATGAGACCATAATGAGGGACCAAGCACTAAGCACTACTATCATCACCTAAGGTTGCATCCATCAAAGGCTCCATTTGCATCCATCTAGCTCCATCACAAGGCACAAGGATGGTTCATCTACATCACACTGCATAGGAGGGAATTTTATTCTATTCCATCCACCATTCTATTACATTTCTACATAGTTATTTCTCACTACTTTCACAAAGTGTGACTAGCACAAGAGCACCTAGGGCATGATTGCACACACAAGCACATAGAACTACATCGGGTCTGAGATGTAGTGCAACACTTAGTTAGTAAGTCCACCATTATGGCCACTTGAGGACAATCCGAACCCCTTCATATGCATTTTTCTTTTTAGGGGTTTGATGTTTGTCTTGGGGTTTTGCATAGGTCTCATCTTCATTTTTGATTTCAGCAACACATATCACATGAAATCAAAAAGCTAGTGTAGGAGGAAGAAAACACAGAAATCACTTAGTGACACCTCGAGGAAGTTTATAGAGATTTTTCATAGACCAAGGTGCCCATATATTAGACTAGGGTACCCACAGGTGCCCCTGTACCTATCCAGGCACCCCAGTCCACTCCATTTCCTATTTCCAGATTTTTGTTTTCTAGAGCTTCTATGTGGCCTTTCTTTCATTCTATTTCATCCATGATCTCCATCACTTCTGTGACATAGTTCCTCACAAGCATCAAATCAACTAATCTCTTTCTAACTCTCCTTACATGTTAGGGTTTTACATTCTACTTTCTTTAGTTGCTTGGGTCATTTCTCTTTATGCATTTATCTCTTTATTTATTTGTTGTACTTCTTAGATTAACTTCTAAAATCCCCATTTTTAGTTAATCATTTTGGTGAACCCAAACTCGATCTTCATGCTTAGGATCCTCATTTTCCTCTATCATGGCTCTCAAAGTTGCTCAAGTTTCTTTGTCTGAATTTACTTAAGATGCATCCTAATTTCCAAGTTGTTCTTCAAAAATCCTAGACACCATATATCATCCTAAAATACATACACCACCACACAAATAATTCCTATATTCATTAATTATATTGATGACCTTAGTCCTAGTGATCCCATCTAATCAACCCCTATTGAATCAATTCAAGCTTTACATTCTTTATTTCAAGACAAATTTAAGGCTATGGAATCCATGATCACATCTCTCAAATCTGAAATCCAACATCTTAAGGATGCTTCTCAGGCTCATGTTTGTTCTCCTTCTACATCTCATCTCATTCTATGTCTACTACATGTGCTCATATCAGTGAGCCTCAAGTCATACCATTACCAAAGCCTCTCATCTTTGACCAACTACTAAACAACATGACCTTCTTACTGATTCTCCTTAGTCATCAATTGATCACTTTACCACCTACTCATTATTATCCTCCTTATCGGCTAGAAAATATCAAGGTCATCCATATTGCAATTATCATCAAATCAATGGACATAATGACAATGATTGCCACACTTTACAATGAAGAATCAAACATCTTGAGTGTCAAGGATTTATCTCATTCACATACAACATTCTGTTACATTCCCATCTACAAATGCTACATCTCAATGGGTTCCTAAATCTGATTTGTCTATGTCTAATGAGCATCATGCCATCACTTCTAGTGGTTTCATTCTATGGAAAGTCAAGCACCACCTAAGCATCCAAGCATCAAGAAACTCCTCTTAAAATTAGTCCAACACCTCCTCTCTCAAGACATCTACAACATTACCAAGTCAAAGTAATAACCACCTCTCAAAATTGAATTAACCTACTCCTCCTATCAAGTTTTGGTAGCGTCATCAATAAAATGCCTCAAAACTCTAACCAATTTAAACTTTCTACCTTCTACTCCCTTCAACTTCCATTTCCCATTCCTTTTGTTAAAGTAACTACCCCTCCACTCAAGTTATCTGATGGTGACATTACCACCTCAACACCCCATCACTTTTTTAAGGAAACTACTCCTACATAGATCCACTTAGTTTCTTTTGAATAGACCTCCATCATTCACATGTTTTGGGGGCATATCATCCACACACTCCCCTCCTCTCATATTAGCATCATCATATCTCATCTCTACACTATCATACATCACTCTCTTCATATGCATAATCATACATGCTTTATCATCATCATTTCCCGATGACACACTCTTGTGCTTTGGTTCACACACTTGACTATTGAGGGATACATACTACACATGAACCCCACACACTACACATACTACACACTGCGTCTCTTTACATATCTTATAGTACATGTCACATTTTTGCATCTTACTTACCCTACATCATTAGTGTTTTGACATTTGTGCATCTATACATCATACATACTCTACACATATATTAGTATTCATCACATATGTGTCACACTCCTATTATTTAAGAGTCTAGCATCATATACTATTCATCCTACATACTTACATAACATAACACCTTACACTCTTAGTCTATCTACACATCTTGCATTGCATACTATACATTGTGTATTTACACATCTTACACATCACATGGTCATCTATCATCATCACACATACTACATATTATCCTACGCACTACACTCACTACCCTATGATGCACTTAGTTCCTTGGTCCATACTTGACTTGCCGAGGGTTTACAAATCAAATGGACCTTATCATACACACACATTCATCACTTGACCTTCTATCATGCGACATTACTAGGTTAGTGACATACGCTATAGGCTAAATGGTCACCTATTCCTTCATCTTGTAGTGGTACATGCTTTAGGCTACATCACCACTCCCTCTATTCATCTCATCATGATATATACACTTTAGGCTACATCACCACTCCTTCTATTCATCTCATCATGATATATATGCTTTAGGCTACATCATCACACATTCATCTCTAGGTCACATATCATCACACATACATACTCATCACAACGCATGTTACACAATACACACATTCAACCATTTCCCGATGATGCACTCTTGTTTTTGGTTCATTCTTGATTGTTGAGGGGGCATACTAAATGAACCTCACTGCATACAAATCCATTCACTCGGGGGCACACGGCTCCTACCATCCATCTGCATTCCATTCCATCCATCCACAACATGTTGCATATCTTGGTTTTTTTACTCTTGCTTACATTTGCTTGTTCATGATCACTTATTACACATGCTAGCTAGATATCTTATATGTCATTATCTTTACCATACACACATGTGTTTCACATATTTTTCTAGTTGTGATCATAGATACAAGTCTCCTACATGCAACATGGATGCTCACCTCCTACCACTCCTACAATGGTTGTTGGGGCATCCACATTCATCTCTTACAGGTGTTATTGTTTCATTTTGTACTTAACACTCTACATTACTTGCTTATACATGCTTTTGACATATGGGTTATCTTTCTAACATGCTAATGGGTGCTTCATGTGCAACATTTGTTTGCGGATTATTTACTTCCATGGCTATATGTTTTTTGTACTTTGCTTGTTTTGTTTTTATTGTATGCGGGCCTTGCCCTTTGTTTGGTGTGTGCACACTTGTTTGTTTGTATGTGACCATTATGGCCTTGAGTGTGTCTTGCGACATCGTGAGTGATGTCCCATGTTTAAAACCCACTTTGGTGGTCTATGATTGTCTTCTTGTGTGTTTACTTTCATTCTAGCTTATACATTATTTGTGTAGCATACACTTGTCTTTTACATGCATGTTTGTTCATACTAACACTTGTTTCTAGCCACTTGTTTGTGTGTGCCTTGGTTTCTACCAAGCACATTCCCTTCCCCTATAGGGCACATTTTATGTGGTCGGTCCTCTTTTGGGGCTGACATTCTCCTATCAATGATGTCACATGCACCCCCAAAGAGGGGGCATCATTTGGGGTTTTACATACTACACAACGCTTCTACACTAGTTCAATTCAGTTCAGTTTCCACCTTTGCATTTTGGGTTATACTAAGTGAGGGGTTAGACCATTCTACAAACCCCATACACAAAATTTTACAGGACATGGTTTTCCTTAGCATTTTGGGGAGAAGTTATAGGTTAGAGGATACAACAGGATTTCCTCTCTACACTACTTCAGCCAATGGCATCGGATCACCCAAAAAACCAAGAAGTACAGAGATCTCTTCACACATTCTTCAGGGAAGCAATTACAGGTTGGAGAATAATGCAGATTTCTCCCTACACTTCTTTGGCCAATAGGGTGGTGTGAGATCACCCAAAAAACTCTCGCTATACAAGATATCCTTTCTACACTTTCTCTCATCACGGATCAGGTGCACATGTTCCTTTTACATTTTTCATTTCCATTACATACTTTTTACTATATATATGTCTTTACATGCATTTTTGACATATATACATGTGTATTTGACTACTTGATCATCTTCTCCTTGCAGTCCACCATATGAGAAGCAAGTAAAAACAACAACAAAAAAAACAACAATGACATCAATAACAACAACAACAACATTTTACGGCAACACACACCTCATACTAACATGCAGGTACATCACACACATTGGCAACTACTACACACGTTTTCCACCCTAGGTTCACTCTCACCACTTTTTCATACTTTTGCATCTTTAGTTTCCACGCTTCACTATTTCTCATTCCACACTTTGTCTAGTCCATCGACACACTTTCTACATCACTCTACATGGACATCAGGTACACATCTCTATCTACTTTATGTTATCGAGTGTTCCGCTCACCAACATAAAGTGGGGAAAATGTAGACACAAAATCATGCACTTTAGACATTATTTAGTCTCGGTCTCATACTACTATTCATATGGTTTTTGAGTGAAGAAAGTACTAATTAACCCCTGTCTTTTGGCCATTTTACTTTGCTTTCTATCATCACTTGCCGACCTTCAACACATACTTTCCCAGTCTATTTTTTCATTTTGTGTCATTTTATCCTTGATCAAGGTGCCCTATAGGCCCACCTTCCCTGTCCCATTTGGGTGCCTTTGATCCTCTTTCCACTTTCCCACCACTTTTGGGCACTTTCTAGCCATTTGAGCATTCTATATTTTTGGTGGTCGGCCTCTTCGAGTTAATTACGAAATTAGAACAAGAGAACCATATAAATATAAAGTTATGAGACCATAATGGGGACCAAGAACTAAGCACTACTATCATCACCTAAGGTTGCATCCATCAAAGGCTCCATTTGCATCCATCTAGCTCCATCACAAGGCACAAGGTTGGTTCATCTACATCACACTGCATAGGAGGAATTTTATTCTATTCCATCCACCATTCTATTACATTTCTACACATAGTTATTGCTCACTTACTTTCACAAAGTGTGATTGGCACAAGAGCACCTAGGGCATGATTGCACACACAAAACACATAGAACTACATCGAGTCTGAGATGTAGTGCAACACTTAATTAGTAAGTCCACCATTGTGGCTGCTGAGGACAGTCCAACCCATTCATATGCATCTTTATTTTTAGGGTTTGATGCTTGTCTTGGGGTTTTGCAGGTCTCATCTTCATTTCGATTCCCAGTGACATATCACGTAGTCCAATGAAGCTAGTGGGACAAGAAGCGAACATAGATGATCACTTAGCGAAATCTTAGAGGAAGTTTATAGAGTTTTTCACGAGACAAGGCACCCATATCTCGACTAGGAAACCCACAAACCCCCCTACCTATCCAGGCACCCTAGTCCAATGTAATATTCCAGATCTATTTTTTCTAGAGCTTTTGTGTGTTTGTTTTTATATTCTATTCATCTAATTTTCACCGTGACATAGTTTCCCACCATCATCGAATCAACTAAGCTCTTTCTAACTCTCTTTGCACATTAGGGTTTTACATATCTTTTTTCTTAGTTGCTTGGGTCATTTCCTTTATGAATTCATTTGTCATTTATTGTCATTCTTAATATTAGATTAACTTAGAATATATTCCACATTTTAGTTAATCAAGAATAAGAGCAACAATCTTTAAAAACAAAAGCTAAAATAAGTATAATCTAAACATGTTCTTTTCAAAGTTAAAACTAAGGTTGAGATTAAAAATTCGAGGACAAGTAGATACATAATTACTAAATAAATAATCTAAATACATGGAGCTTTATTTTAGTGTAAATAATGTGACAAAGGCAAAAGGATCACCTTTCCATGTCTCAAGATGGATAATCATGCTCTTTTTTGGTGGGAAAGTTTTCTTGCCACTTATGAAAAGAAGAAGAGGTTTCATGTAGATAGTTAAGATGGATTTAAGGAATTAGATAAGAGCTAACTTTGATCATATTAGACATATAACTGATCAAATACTTAAATGGTAGGAATTTAGGTGATTTAGTGGTCAAAATGTGCAATATTATACTACGGAATTATGAAGGCAAGCCATGTTGTTTAATATGGATTTGGAAGATGAAGACATTCTCACCAAATACTTACAAGGACTCCATATCTAAGGAAAAATGTCATCTTCATGAAGTCAAAGGAAATCAATGAAGCTCGTGTGCAAACATACATTATAGAATGCAAGAAGAAGTGAGGAAATAGAGAGTCAAAGCTCAAATATCCCATAAAATAACTCAAGAAGGAACAAATCTAACTAGACAAGAAGGTAAATTTGAAGGTTACAAAATTTTCCACCACTTTAATCACTTGTTCTAGACACTAAATAACACATTTTGGGTATTTATCTAGTCTTGATCACATACCATTATTCATATGAATCCCAAGCGAGAAAATTACTAATTGATCACCGCTTTGGTCACCTTTTTTGCTCTTTGTTTCCTCTTTTGGTCTCACAATCCTTCCAACCCAGTCAAACTTTTCATACATTGGCATTTCTCCTATGGACACCAACGCCTAGCCAAGATGCCAATGCCTGTGCACCGTTGTCCCCTCTTAGTGCCCTAACCTCTTTGTACTTTTATCACATCTTTTATAGTTGTTTGGGCATCTTTATTTTTACTAGTAGGCATTTTAGTGGTTAAGTACGAAATTCAAACAAGGGAACCATATAAATACAAAGTTATGTGATCATAATAAAGGTCCAAGAACTAAACATTAGCTATCACCACCTAAGGTTGCATTTAAAGGAATTTATAAGGGCATCCAAGCATCCATCTAGCATCCACACAAGGGCAAGGGACTGCATTTTTCTACATACACTTCATAGGGGGAAGTTCATTCTTTCACACACACATCTATTTATATTTTCTACATCTAGCTATCGTTTGCTATCAAGTGTGAGGTGCACAAGAGCCACCTAAGGAAAAATTTTCTTTACACACACACATGGAACTACACAAGGTCCAGTAATATAGTACAACACTCAGTCATAAGTTCACTTCATTGATAGCCGAGGACAGTCTGACCTTCCATTTTACATCTTTATTTTTTAGGATTTGATGTAGTTTGGGGGTTTTATAAGTGTTTCTTCTTTATTGTAAGTTTCATGAAAATAACAATGAAGTCTATCGATATGCAGTGTGTAGTCACAACATCACACACTTTAGACATTATTTAGCTCCGATCTTATACTACTATTCATATGGTTTTTTGTGAACAAATTAATAATTAACCCCATCTTTTGGCCATTTTATTTTGCTTTATGTCATCATTTTTGACATCCCACACATGTATGCCCAGCTTTGTTTCTATCATTACTGTGTTATTTTGCATTTATCGGGGTTGGGGTGCCGATAAGCACCCCGTTCTCAATCGGGGCACCCTGATCCTTTTCCCACTTTCCCACCACTTTTTGGGCACTTTCTAGCCGTTTGAACATTTCATATTTCTTGTGGTTGGTACTTTTCGGGTTAATTACGAAATTAGAACAAGAGAACCATATAAATATAAATTTATGTGACCATAATGAGGGACCAAGCACTAGTCATTACTATCATCACCTAAGGTTATATCCATTTAAGGCATCTAAAGCTCATTTACATCCATCTAGCTCCATCACAAGGCACAAGGCTAGTTCATCTGTATCACATAAACATAAGAGAGAAGTTTATTCTATTCCATCCACCATTCTATTACATTTTCTACACATAGTTATTACTCGCTACTTCACAAAGTGCAACTGACACAAGAGCACCTAGGGCATGATTGCACACACACACATATAACTACATCGGGTTTGAGATGTAGTGCAATGCTCAGTTAGTAAGTCCACCATTGTGGAAGATGAGGTCAATCGACCCCTTCATATGCATCTTTCTTTTTTAGGGTTTGATGTTTGTCTTGGGTTTTGTAGGTCTTTTCTTCATCACTGATTACCAGTGACATATGGTGCAGTGCAACAAAGTTTGTGTGACAAGAAGAAAAGTCAGGAAACCATTAAGTGAAACCTAAGAGGAAGGCTACATAGATTTTTGTTCCCATTTTACATAGCTTAGAGTTCCCATTTCTCAAACTAGGGTGCCCACAGTGCCCCTCGCACCTATCCAGCACGCTCCAAAAGCACTAAAACAACTTAGATATGTCCTTTTTGGGACCTCTACATGTTCGTTCCTACTTCTAGAATATTCAGTTTATTTTATGACATAGTCCAAATCAGCCTCTGGATCAACTGAGTTCTTTCTAACTCTCTTTGCACTTTAGGGTTTTACATATCTATTTTCTTAGTTACTTGGGTTACTTTCTATATTTATTTATTGCTTTTATTTACTATTATTTACTTATGTTCCTAGTTTAGATTAACTACCAATTATTCCACATATTAGTTAATCATTTTGGTGAAACCGACCACTTTCACGCTTAGGATCCTTATCTTTCTTCTATCATGGGTCGTAAATTTCCTTAAGTTCCTTTGTCTGATTAGCTTAAAATGTATCCCAATTGTCAAGCCATTCTACAAAGAGAACTAAACTCTATATGTTATCCTAAAGATATGCCACCAAATGAAATAAGTCCTATCTTCCACCGTCTATCTGATGACCTTAGTCCTCATGATCCTCCATCTAATAAACCCCTATTGGAATCAATTCAAGATTTACATTCTTTGTTTCAAGACAAGTTTACGGCTATGGAATCCATAATCACATCTCTCAAATATGAAATTCAACATCTTAAGGATGCTTCTCAAGTACATGTTTGTTCTCCTTCTACACCTCATTCTCATTCTATGTCTACTACATGTGCTCATATTAGTGAGCCTCAAGTTATACCATTACCAGAACCTTTCATTTTTTATCACAATACTAAACAACATGACCTTCTTACTGAGCTCCTTAGTCGCCAATTGATCACTTTACCACCTACTCATTACTATCCTCCTTATCGACTAGCTAAATATCAAGGTCATCCATATTGCAATTATCATCAATCAATGGACATAATGACAATGACTGCCATGCTTTACAATGAAGAATAAAACATCTTGAGCATCAAGGATTTATCTCATTCACTACACAACATCCTATTGCATGCCCATCTACAAATGTTACATCTCAGTGGGCTCCTAAATCTTCTCCTTCTACCTCTAATGAGCATCATGCTATCACTTCTAGTGTTCTTTCTCCTATCACTCAAGTGCCACCTATGTAATCTATTCAAGTGAAGCAACCACCTCTCAAAATCAATCACCCTTCTTCTTTGGTAGTGTCATCAATACCACCAAAGCTGCCACCATTCAAGCTTTCTCACCATCCCACTTCACTTTCATTTCCAATTCATTTTGTTAAAGCAACTATCCCTCCACTCAAGTTATCTATGACATCACCACCTCAACGTCCCATCACTTTTGTAAAGGAAACTACTCCTTACGTTGATCCACTTAGTGTCTTTTGACTAGACTTCCATCACTTACACACTTGGGGGCATAACATTCATCCCCCTCACCATATTAGCATTAGTGCATCGCTCATCCTTGCATTATCTTACATCAACCTCTTAGCTTAGACATACTCATCACACATTTTAGCATCATCATTTCCCGATGACACACTCTTGTGCTTCGGTTCACACTTGACTATTAAGGGATACATACTACACATGAACTCCACACACTGCACGATAGGTACTACACATCATGACTCTTTACACATCCTACATTTAGGCTACATCATTTTGACCATTACATATTTACATATCATATTAGTGTTCATCATACATATGTCACACCCCTATTGTCTATGAGTCTAACATTACATCCTACTCATTATACATATTGCTCATCATGCCTATTACTTTTTGTCTACATACACACCTTGCATTGCATCTTATATATCGTACATTACACATTCTACACATCACATGGTCGTCTCTTAGCATCACACATACTATTCTACACACTGCACTCACTACCCTATGATGCACTTTCATTCCTCGGTCCATCGACTACCGAGGGTTTACAAATCAAATGGACCTTATCATGCACACACATTCATCAATCGACCTTATATCATGTGAAATTACTAGGTTAGTGACATATACTATAGGCTAAATTGTCACCTATTCCTTCATTTTGTAGTGGTATATGCTTTAGGCTACATCACCACTCCCTCTATTCATCTTGTAGTGGTATACGCTTTATGATACATCACCACTCCCTATTCATCTAGTAGTGATATATGCTTTAGGCTACATTATCACTCTCTTTCAATCATCTTGTTGTGATATACACTTTGGCTATAAGGGTCACACACACATCATTTCTAGGTCACATATCATCACACATACACATTCATCACAATGCGTTAGACACAACACACATTTCAACCATTTCCCGATGACGCACTCTTGTTTACGGTTCATTCTTGATTGTTGAGGGGGAAACCAAATGAACCTCATTGCATACATTTCCATTCACTTGGGGGCACGCAACTCCTATCATTCATCTTGCATTCCATTCCATCCATCCACAACATATTGTATATCTTGGTTGCTTTTACTCTTGCTTGCATTTGTTTGTATATGGTTGCTTTATTACACATGCTAGTTAGATCTCTTGTATGTCATTTATCTATACCATACACACATGCACACTCATGTTTTTGCTTATATGTGATCATAGATACAGTCTTTTGAATGCAACATGGATGCTCACCTTCTACCCATCCTACATTGGTCGTTAGGGGCATCCACATTCGTCTCTCACAAGTGTTATTGTTTCATTTTGTACTTAGCACTTATATTACATGGTTATACACTATTTTGACATATTGGCTATTTTCTTTCTAACATGCTAATAGGTGCTTCATGTGCAACATTTGCTTCTAGATTATTTATTCTGGTTATCTTTTTTTTTGCTTGTTTTTTGTATTTTCTATTATATGTATGTCCTTGCCCTATGTTTGGTGTGCACACTTGTTTGTTGTATGCGGCCATGATGGCCTTGTGTGTCTTGTGACATCGTGAGTGATGTCCCATGTTTACAACCCACTTTGTGTGGCTTACTTTGTCTTCTTGTATGTTTACATTACTACATTGTTTGGTAGCTTATACATTGTTTGCGTAGCTTACACATTACTTTATACATGCATGTTTTTTGTACTAACACTTGTCTTTGGCTAGCCTCTTGTTTATGTGCCTTAGTTTCTACCAAGTACTTTCCTTTCCCACTACAGGGAAAAGTTACAAAGTTCATGTGGTTGGTCCTCTTTTAGGGCCGCATTCTCCTATCAGCGACGTTGCATGCACCCCAAAGAGGGGGCATCATTTGGGGTTTACATACTATACAACGCTTCTACACCGGTTCAATTCGTTCAGTTTCCACTTGGCATTGTGGGTTATATCAATGAGTGGGTTCAGACCAATCTACAACCCCATACAAAGTGGCTTTTACAGGACATGGTAGTCCTTAACATTTTAGGGAGTAGTTATAGGTTAAAGGATACAACAAACTTCCTCTCTACACTACTTCAACCAGTGGCATCGGATCACCCAAAAACTAGGCAATACAAATATCTCTTCATACAACTTTAGGGAAGTAGTTACAGGTTGGAGAATAATGTAACTTTCTCCCTACACTTCTTCGACCTATGGCATTGGATTTCCCAAAAACCCATGACAAGATATCATCTTTCTACACTCTTTCTCTCATCGACGATCAGGTGCACATGTTCCATTTTTCATTTATGTACTTTACATTTACGTACTTTACATTTACATGATTTCATGCATTTTTACATATATATACATGCATATTTTACTACTTGATCATCTTCTCCTTGCAGTCCGTCTTCAGTGAGAAACAAATAGTCAACAATAACAACAACAAATGGGGGCAACGATGATGAATTTTTTGGCAAACACACACCATACTAACCATGCAGGTACATCACACACATCGGTAAATACACACGTGTTTCTACCCTAGGTTCACTCTCATCACTTTTTTGTACTTTTGCATCTTTAGTTTCCATGCTCCATCATCTTTTTTTCACTCCACGCTTTGTCTAGTCCTTCAGCATGCGTTTTCTACATCACTCTACACTAGATTATTAGTACGCATCTCTATCTACTTTATATTACGAAGCTTTTCGCTCACCAACATAAAGTGGGGAAATGTAGTCATAAAATCATACACACTTTAGACATTATTTAGTCACGGTCTTATACTACTATTCATATGATTTTTGAGTGAAGAAAGTACTAATTATCCCCCATCTTTTGTCCATTTTACTTTTATTTTTGTCGTCACTGCCGACCTCCCACATATGTATACCCAATATGTTTCTATTATTCTATGTTATTTTGTATTTTACTTTACTGGCACCTGTGCTAGTATTGGGCGTCAATAAACACCCCGGTCCCAATTGTGGTGCCCCGATCTTTTCCCACTTTCCCACCACTTTTTGGGAACTTTCTATTTGTTTGAACATTTCATATTTCTTTTGGTCGGCCTTTTTGGGGTTAATTACGAAATTAGAACAAGAGAACCATATAAATATAAATTTATGTGACCATAATGAGGGACCAAACACTAGTCATTACTATCATCACCTAAGGTTGCATCCATTTAAGGCATCTAGAGCTCATTTACATCCATCTAACTCCATCACAAGGCACAAGGTTGGTTCATCTACATCACACATGCATAGGAGGGAAGTTTATTCTATTCCATCCACCATTCTATTACATTTTCTACACATAGTTATTGCTCACTACTTTCACAAAGTGCGACTAGACAAGAGCACCTAGGGCATGATTGCACACACACACATAGAACTACATCGGTCTGAGATGTAGTGCAATGCTCAATTAGTAAGTCCACCATTGTGGTAGATGAGGTCAATCCAACCCTTCATATGCATCTTTCTTTTTTTAGGGTTTGATGTTTGTCTTGGGGTTTTTATGTATTTTCTTCATCACCGATTACCAGTGACATGTGACACAAAGTGTAATTACAAGTTAGTGTGATAAGAAGTGAAGGTAGGAAACCATCAAACGACACCTCAAGGAAGGTTACATATCTTTTTCACAGACTAGGGAACCCACAGGCACACCAATCCACTCAAACAACTCAAATTTGTCCTTTTCTGGACCTATGCATGTTCGTTCTTGCTTCCAAGATATTCAGTTTATTGTATGACATAGTCCAAATCATCCTCCGGATCAGTTGAGTTCTTTGTAATTCTCTTTGAACTTTAGGTTTTTACGTATCTACTTTCTTTTTTTGGGTCACTTTCTATATTTATTTACTGCTTTTATTTACTATTATTTACTATTGTTCCTAGTTTAGATTAACTACTAATTATTCCACATATTAGTTAATCAACAAAAAGTGACGAAAGGCAAAAAGCAACGAACATCTTAGACCTTGCAAAATTGAGTTTCACAATTTTTGATAATGACAGTGCACCTGCAATAGGTCGCCGGTGCCCTTGACCCTCCACAGTACCTTGGTCTTGGCATTTCCAACACCTCTCGTAATTTTCTCTGGTCTAATTGTGATCCAGCAGCAGCAATTCTAGTGGCGCAACTTCCAGAGACCATAACTTTTGCACCGTAGCTCCGATTGACTCCGTTCAAAAGGCAACGGAAAGCTTGGAATGTGTAGAATGTGATGAGAAGGTGCAGAACTCTGTTCGGCAATGTTTGACCCCCGAAATCCACGTTTAAGGGGCCCAAATTGTGATTTTTGTACTGCTGTCTAAAAATAGTAAATTCTAAAAATAGTATGTTTCGCAAAATTAGTGCACATGTAAGTCTTGGAAGATGAAACACCTCGTCTCCCTCGAGACTGGTGACCTTCCACATCTTTCTAGGTGTCCTTTCGTATTTATAAAATTATTATAAATACATATGTAACCGGAAGAAGAGATAGACATCTCTTGGCAGAGATAATTGATGTATTTTGAAGTCTTTGAGTAATTTACATCTCTTTTCAGAGATAGTTGTTTTGCAATTCATTTGGCACATTTGTTAATCTGTTCCTTAAGTCTGAAACCCCTCGGTTTTGGATCAGTGGTATCAGAGCTAAGTCGTCTTGAGAGTGTATGATCCCCAGAACGAGGTCGGAATATAAAAAGCTTGGGTGGTCCACACACAATCCTTCAGAATACTTGCCTGTTCGCTGCAGGCGACCTCCAATGGCGGACAACACCAGGATGGATGATCCTCTCAAAAATATGGTGAATGAAGCTCTTAGGGAGCAAAAGGATCAGATGCTACAACAATTCACCCAAATTCTGCAACAACTACAAGTAGGAAATCATGCCTCCTCATCTGTAAATCAGTCCTTTGGTGCCCCGACTCCATTCAAGGTGCAAGTAAATTTCGACATTCCTATTTTTGAAGGTAAGATCAATTCTGATGCAGTAGAGAACTGGTTGGACCAATTGACCTCATATTTTTCTGTCAATCAATTTACTGATAAGGAAAAGATAACATTTTCTCTATTGAAATCATCTCTTGCTGTCAAAAATTGGTGGGGTGTGTATAAGAATGGGCTCGAAAGGGATGAGCTAGGAATCACAGAGGAACCCACATGGAATGATTTCGTGGATGCCATAAAGGAAGAATATTACCCTGTTGGGGCCTATGATGATCTGTACATACAGTGGCAGCAACTTCGTCAAGGTAAGGACCAGTCGGTTCAAGATTATACTGACAAATTTCATTCTTTATCTGCAAGATTGGGCATTCAAGACACAGAACAACATAGGATTCTAAAATATCGCAGTGGCCTACAATGGAGCATCCGAGAGGACTTGGAATTCTTTCAGTTTCAAACCCTCGGCGAGGCATACAAGTTTTCAGTCAAGATTGAACAAAAGCACAAAAGGAGGACTGCTAGGAACCAACCCGTGAGGGGGAAGAATGATAAAGAAGGCCAGACCCGAGGTCAAGGTTGGAAACAGAAGGAGTCGCAAGGAAATAAGATGCAGAAGGAGAAGACAGGGAAGTGGTGTGACCTCCACAAAACAAATCGCCACTCCAAGGAAGAATGTCGAGCCATCAAGTCCTTACTCGCCGAATCATCTTCTTCAACACTCTCTGCACCAGCAGTTACAGACCCTGAGGTCAAGGATGAAGATGATGAAATTATAGATGCTGATCCAGATGTGATCATTGCCACCTCAAAAGTCAAGAATATGGATGAGAAGGAAAGGCTCTTCCACTCCAAGCTCTGGGTAAAAGGTAAGCCTCTGCATTTTATCCTTGATAGTGGAAGTCAGAAGAATTTAATTTCTGTTGATGTTGTAAAAAGCCTAAACCTCCCTGTAAAGCCACATCCCCAGCCATATAGTATCGGGTGGTTAAACCCAGGAAGAGACCTCCAAGTCACACAACAATGCCTCCTTCCATATGCCATCAAGCCCTTCCATGATGAAGTCATGTGTGATGTTGCTCCATTAGATGTTTGTGATGTGCTCCTAGGCCAGCCATTCATGTGGGATAGACATGGCATCTATGAGTCACGACCTAGAAGGGTCACCATTACCATTGGGAGTCGACGTTATCGGATACCTGAGGTCATTCCCCCAAAATCTGTCTCCCTCATCAGTGCCAAACAATGTAAGAAGTTAGTGGAGAAAACCAAACAGTTTGTCGTCTTGATGATCAGGCCAAAACCTACAAACAAAATTGTTGCAGCCTCCATGAACATGCACTCAATACAGCAACAGAAGCAGCTCAACCAAATCATAACTGAGTATGATGATCTATTCCAGACACCTAAAGGAGTGCCATTTCAGTGTCAGGTAAAACATGTTATTGATTTGGTCCCGGGGTCTCCTTTACCCAATAGCCCTGTGTACCGCAGGTCAGTCCTTGAAAATGAGGTGTTTCACTCTCGGAAATGCTTCGCTCCTCAGTAGAAACAGATAAGGTTAGGGTTAGGGAGGAATACCCGTAGAATGTCGAGAAGATGTGCGCGTATCAGTAGAGAAAGATCAGCCGACCGCGAAGAACCCCTTTTTGTCTTGGAAGGACTACCTGCAAATAAGAACACAAGACCACAAGATTTTGATTAGATAATAAATGAGGAACTGCTTGGGCCTGTGAAGTATGAAACTTCCTTTCGAAGGTGGTCACCTCCCGCTAATATGAATTAACACAAAATACCGTAGAGTACTAATTAAATTGTTTCGTGGAACCGGGTAGGGAAAAGGTCAAGTTTTCCTTGGTTTTGATCAAAGGAACCGATGCCGCTATCTATAACCGATGGCGGTCACCGATAACCGATACCGGTTGGTTCTAGTGATCTTCTCGGGCTGGTCAGGTGTTTGAATGGCTGGTTTTTGGATAGTATTGAGAAATGGGATGATTAGAAGCTAAAGAATGATGGTTAGAGGCAATGGTATGTTAGATAATGGATTCAGTGAACGGATTTGGGAAGATTACAATTCCAAAAGCACAAGAAATGTTATAATGGAGGACATGCAAGATATAACTTACCGGTTTTTTTTTTTCGATGAAGGTGCAAGTTGATCTCCTCACGCCAACTCTTCTCGGCTTCTTTACTGCCTCTCGCTTGGTCAAGTGAAGTTCGACTCGATCGCTTTGACTCTCCTTTGATTAAAAATCCTTCCACCGATCTCCAAAATGAAATTCCGATCCGTTGTTTTGGTTTGGGAAGCCCATTTACAGGGAACCGATGGCGGTTGCGTAACCGACGGCGGCCGAGCAGAACCGCATCGGTTAGGAAAAAGTAGGCTATTTTTAGTAAAATAGCCCACCTTCCTTGCTTTTCTCCCGAGAGATCAGCCATGGGGCTTGGTCAAGTGGCTAGAAGGTCGGCTTTGGGTGCGAGTAAGGAGGCATTAGTTATGGATGTGAGTCTGACCAAGTCATGGGTCCTAATTAGGTTAGTTTTAGGTTAGGGCTAGGTCATGATGAAGTGGCAAAGTGAGGTGGTAGGTAAGGTGGTGTAGATTTATCAATTACAAGGCAATTAATAAATACTTGTGTAAGGTTTAGGTAATGAGGTTAGGTCATAAATGAGATGCGCGGTCACAAGGGGTCGTAAGACACAATTTTGGTGTCTACATTAGCCCCTTATTGCGTGTAGCTTGTTCGTAAAGTCGCATGACAATAATATGAAGTGGTTTCTCATGTTAAGGATATAGGTAATCCCCCTCAAATCTAGCACAGATTGAGCGAACGGAAATCGTGATAGGGTTGATAAAAGGTAAATGTTGTAGAGAGAGGATGGTAAGGTGGTGCGGTAGGTCCAAGAAGCGCATTTATGTCAAATGCAATAGACGACTAGGGTACATGATTTGACTAGCAAACCAAAGAATGTATAGGCAAAGGTCGATAGTTTATCCAAACAAGGGTGATATAATCCTCGGTATCCAAGGCATAGGAAGTAGCTCCTGTGGTATATAATGTAAGGCACAGAACGCTTAGGCATGTTCGGCAAGCACTCAAATGGTTGGTTTGGTCCGAGATAAACGTCACGGTCTAGGTCAGGCAAAGTTGGTCGACGATCAAGTCAAGGACCCTAATCATGCTAAAACACGAACAAGTGAGCTCGATGAAACACAAGGTACAGGATGGATGGATAAAATAAAACGGTGATTGTGGGGGTATAGTATGGAAGTGATGCGGGCCTCGGCCTGGGTCGGGCCTGGCCCAAATAGTAGGTCGGGCCTGGCCATGGGTCAGCCCCAAATAAGTGGCCCTCGGGGTCGGGCCAATGGGTAGGCCGAGGCCTCGGGTCGGGCCAACAGGTAGGCCGAGGCCTTGGGTCGGGCCAACAGTAGGTGGGCGAGGCCTCGGGTCGGGCCAACAGGTAGGCGAGGCCTCTGGCCTCGGGCCAAACAGTAGGGCGAGGCCTCGGTCGGGCCAAATAGGTAGGTTGAGGCCTCGGGTCGGGCCAAGGCAGGTAGGGCCAACAGAGGCCTGGGTCGGGCCAACAGGTAGGGCGAGGCCTTGGGCCGGGCCAAATAGGTAGGCGAGGCCTCGGCCTCGCCAACAGGTAGGCGAGGCCTCTGGGTCGGGCCAAATAGTGTAGGGCGAGGCCTCGGTCCCAACAGGGTAGGCCGAGGCCTCGGGTCGGGCCAAATAGGGGCGAGGCCTCGGGTCGGGCCTAGGTGAGGCCTCGGCCTCGGCCAAATAGGTAGGCCGAGGCCTCGGCCTCGGCCAAATATGTAGGGCGAGGCCTCTGGGTCCGGCCAAATAGGTAGGCGAGGCCTCGGCCTCGGCCAAGTGGTAGGGGCCTGGCGAGGCCTCGGGTCGGCCAAATAGGTAGGCCGAGGCCTCGGGTCGGGCCAAGTGGTAGGTGAGGCCTTGGGTCGGGCCGGCCAGGGCGAGGTAGGGTTGAGGCCTCGGGTCGGGCCAAGCACCGGTAGGGCGAGGCCTTGGGTCAGGCACTGGTGGAACAAATGTCAGGCAACAAAGGTGGACAAAGGCGATATTGGTAAAAAGAGGCAAGGAGTAAGGAACGGCAAAGAATGGGGTAAAAGAGGTATCGACCGACGCCGATTCATCATGACCGATATCGGCAAGGGACCGATACCGGCTTTCCTAGGCAAAAGGAAACCGACATCGCTTAAGACGAAAACCTATAAAAAGAAATATACGGCCATTATTGTCACTTTTGTTATTCAGAATCCAAAATTGACTTGTCTGACGTGGAGAGTTGATTCGAGGGGTATTGAGTGAGGTGGAGCTATTTGATCAAGGGCTGAGAGAGTCGATAAGGGGCCCGAATAGTCGAGGAGGCAAAGCAGGATCGACCGGGACCCAGCAGATCGTGATCGGAGCCACAAGCACAGCAGAGGAGCCGAGGGGCCGGACCAAACGACCACCACCACCCATCCCACCACGACGACGTGTCGTCGCACTCTAGTAGGTTCTAAACTCTTTAATTTGGTGATTTGGTTGATTTATGGTGTTTTTTGGGATTTGGGTAGAATTTGTATTTTCAGAGGAAAGAATGAGTAAATGGGGGTAATTTGAGAAAGGGAGAGGGTAGATAGGTTAGATAGGCTAAGGTGGGTAGGTGGGTAAGTTTTTAGGGTTTTGGGTGGGTAGATGGGTAGAAATAGGTAAAAATGAGTTTGGGGGCACATGGGGTTCGGGTTCCGGATGAACATGGACCGATGTCGGTCACTAAGCGACCGGCATCGGCCGCTAAAGTTTAGGGAAGGGTACAATTGTTTGTGACCGGCGCTTATGATGTATCGACTCGCCGCCGGTTGTGGGTTTGGCGTGTAGGGGTTGGGTCGGGGTCTGGGGGGTGGGTGTGGGGTCAGGGTCAGATGGTTTGTTTGTTTTGGGTCAGGTGTGGGGTTGGTTTGTTTGTTTTGGCTGTCAGGTGGGGAAGGGATAGGTTAGGGGTCGAGGGTTTAGTGTGTCAATCGATAGGGTTTGAAAGTGGGTAGGGTGGCTTTGGGTGGGGGCTGGGTTTTGGGTGAGTGGGTTGGGTGAGTTTGGGTGAGTGGGTGGATAGGGTGACTCTGGTGGGGTGGGTTTTTTTAGGTTGGGTTTCTGGGTGGGTAAGGTAGCGTGTTGGGGTGGGGTTAGATTTTGGGTGTTACAAAAAAGGGGGTAGATGGTAAAGTAGATGTTATTATAACGAGTGGGTCTAAGGATGTGGGCTGATTTCACAGCACGTCAAAGCAGCTGACGATGCGTGATAGATGCCTCCACTATTGAGCCGGATGAGGCCACACATATCGCGCGCATTGGGCCATCATGCGCGAGGTGGGGCTTAAGGGGTCCAGAGATACAGAGTGATCGACAGAGATCACACTGATGGTCGCCCTCATCGAGAGATGGGATCCGCGGCCAATGTGTTCCATCTCGCCGACCGGGAGATGACCGTCACATTAGAGGATGTGTATCGCATCCCGCGGCTACCGATCGAGGGAGAGGCCGCTTTTCCGTGGATTCGTGAGATCGCCATGGATAGATACCGCAGTTTTGGGGATGCAAACCGCGCTTTCTTACATATCATAAATCACGAGCATCGATATGGGGACATGTACCGCGCACACAGACATTAGACACGGCTTGCCGTGGTTGATGATGATAGGGGTCACCGCTTCGCCTCCCGGATTCGTAGGGAGGCCGCTTCCCACGGCATCGATGGGGGTGCTACCGAGATGGTGGAGGAGCACACTGTTTTGCATGGGCACCAAGATATCCGTGCAATTATACAGGAGTTATGGGGCTATCACGAGGAGGCGATTTGGTATTTGTTCGACCTTTTTGTTGTCAGACTGCTTGGGCATACGAGCACATCGTATGCATCAGCCAAGAGGGCTACCCCAAAGAGCCAGTGCCACAGATCGTATACCGATATGGCTTTCGAGGTGGTCAGGGTCAGTGGGACAACCACGAGCAACATTGCCGCAGTCGGGATGTGGCCTACTATAGACATATGCTGAGGGCCTTACCGCAAGAGAGACATTATATGGAGACCCTACAGAGGTCATCACCGGCAGAGGAGCCCGCATACACCGCGCGCCCGATCCAAAGATACATTCTGGATAAGCAGGATCGAGGCCGGAGAGTACGAGCGATACCCCCAGAGAGGGTACGCAGCAGCATGGGGCCGCCACAGATGAGCCACCTCCCTTCCCTCAAGACAGAGGGATGATGTAGAGGCCCCACCGCCAAAGACCACGCCTGGGATCCGACTGGTAATGCGGAGAGACCAAAGCAGTGGGGTGTGGATGATGCCGGTGCACGGAAAGATATGGTGGTGGTGGCCTGGGCAGAGCAGCCGAGAGATAGTACCGCCCGCACAGCCTGCAGACTGGGCAATGTGACTCACAGAGAGAGATCACTCCGGGGCAAAGTGCAATATTACAGGGGATAATGGTCACGCCGCACAGCACGTATAGGGGTTTTACAGGGGCAGCTAGCCCAGCTGTGCATAGTACAGCAAAGACCACCACCAAGAAAGACAAACACAAAAAGGTGTGTAGTGTAAAGAACATCAAAAAGAAGACAGAATACCACAGTCTGCATACCACCACGGCCACAAACAGTGTATGTGTACAGTGAAGAAGACTTCCACCAGCACAGTGCACAAAGTGCAGGCTGTGCTCGGGGATAGTGGTGTTGGGTGCCAGGGGACCAGCCCTGGGCCTTTCAAAGGGCGCTCGAGATCGCTATATGGAGGTTAGAGCAGAGGCCCGTTATTATCAGGATATTCTTGATAGTACCGGAGTCGATTATCAGGCATATGCAGCTCATAGAGCAGAGACCTCGCGCAGCCAGAGATCTCAGGGAGGGGCAGCCACAGCTGGCGTGTCCGTGATGTGCAGGAGGCGAGAGGCGCCACAGTGACCAATGGGGGAGAGGTGCGAGGCGGTGGGGAGAGCCGATAGATCCCCGACGTGGTTTCAGATAGGGACACGGCACCGGTCTCGCGAACCGGTCAGATTGACAGAGGCCTCATGTGCCTACATTTATTCATTGTTTTGATTTATTTATTTATTATATACCGCCTCGCGAGCCGAGTACGGGTCAGACATTTGATACCGGCTCATGAGCCGAGTATATTTTTGATATGAGAGACCGCCCGCGAGCCGAGCCGATATTTTTGTAGGTATCATGCCCATGCGTGCCGCTTTGTATATTATGAGATCACAGAGGCCCCGATGTAGGGCACATTGTATTTTTGAAAACCGGGATATATATATATATAGATGATGTTTCATCCACATGCCGTGTTTAAAATGTGTTGAAATAAATGGTTAATGTAATATATAGAATGTGTGATGAGTTTAATCGACATGTCGATAGATAGATGATGCTCATGTTTTTGTTTATTTGTGCGTATATATGAATGTCGTTATGTGATAAATTAGTGGTTTTGTGGCAAAGTGTAATATATGTAATCGATGAGTCGATCCGAATGATGTATAGATTGATAGTTTTTTGATATTTGTAGTGAGGGTGGTGTATCGTATAAATGATGTTTAATGAAAATGTAATGTTATATGTGGTGGATGAACAAAATGTGGTAAATTGTGTTGTTTATGCAGCAAAGAGGCGCGCGCGACAAAAATTTAGATGAGAAATGAAGAAAAGAACCCTGTTTCAAAAGGAGGGTGTGTAACCTAGATCGTTAGTAACCGATGCTCTGTAGAGCCAATGCACCGATATCGCTAAGTAACCGCTACCTAAGTTATTTAGGTATGGGCTTTTCTAAAAATAAAAAGCTAGGGCGGCAATCAAGTTTTAATTTAGAGCCACGCAAGAGGTTAAAAGCGCGAACGCGACGCGCTTTGGACGATCATGCATGTGTTTTTGCATGAGAAATCTAAGTGATAAGGAGAGAAGAGACAAGAAAAGGGAATTGTGATCCGAGATTCGTAAGATAGCAAGGCAGTTTGAAAAAGGTGGTGATAATGGCAGACGAGGAGAAACATCCAAAGTGGGACAAGAGAGAAGACAAGGGCCACCGCAAGCTACCGCAACCCAAGAGGTAAACGTTTTGGTTGTGATTTGATTTCGCATGGTTTTGTGAAGAAGATGGGGTAGAATAGGGGGTAAATATGAGAAAGAAAACATGATAACAAGGGTCATGCAGGTGAGGTAAGTGTTACCGGTAGGCAATCGTGGGGTTTCTGTATGTTTATATGTATAAAAACGAAGAAACGAGCAAATTATCATCGTAGGTGGTTGTTTTTCAGAAGTGTATAAAAATTGACAAAGGACCTGGCGGTGTTAGGGATAACCGGTATCGGTTATGCAACCGATATCGGTTATGTATAACCGGTGACGACCAAGCATCGGAGAAATTTCCGTATCGTGTTCAAAAAGACCCTAACGGGTTGAATGGTTGTTTGTTGTTTTGGTGTATGCAGCAGAGACAGAGTTGAGGATGAATGATAGTGCCGTCATTATTGTCGCTAATCCGAGCGGATGTAACACCAATGAATGGACATTGATAAATCGCTTGGGGTTAAGTGGAACTGCTATTATTCACGAATCGCACGTAACCATGGTATGTTACAGCGCCGATTGAGAGATGGAATCCCGAGACAAATACCTTCTATCCGCCAACAGTGAGATGACAAGAATATCGAAGATGTGTTTCGGATTTTGAGACTCCCTATTACAGAGAGCCAAGATATCGTGCACTACCTAAATGCACTGGGAGCGATAATAAAGCAAAGATTTGGTCCATACGCACGAGATTTGACACAAATGAGGTTTATCGCTTACATATGGGGTAATGTATGCAAAGACACCCCGAGGAGACAAGGTTAAGAGTGATATTAATGATGATAGGGGTATTATGCATTACCGAGGGCTAAGGGGGAAAATTTCCAAAGGCATTGATGTGTGTTATCCTCGGAGATGATAGAAAGGAACGCTACGCTGATGGGCACCTCGCATATTCGGCTGAGCTATACAGGGGTTTATGGGCTCAGAGGCGAAGTCACAGACAACGCTGATTGCTCATACTTATTACACTGCTTGGGCCTATGAGCACATTGTTTGTGTGCGACTAATAGGCCGATCCATCCAGCAGAGAGACCGAGTACGAGGTCGGGATTCCGACGATGGGTCCGCATGAACAAGAGGCAAGATCTCATGCCGTGACAGTGACATTGAGTATTATAGGCAGTATGGGAGAGAGTGACAATATGGATATCTCATTGAGGTTCCTACGGAACTATATGGTAACCGAGAACATAGCCGAGGAGTCGAGAGGTGTAGAGCGATTAAGGTGGATCGCGGCACAAAGCCAGTGAATATGAGAGGATTCCTATAGATCGCGTGCGGCGACAATTTGATATGTGCAGACATACCACAGCTTATAGACCATATATGAGGATCGATGCCGAGGCAAAGATTCTCACCTCCCCGGCCAACACCTCCGTAAGGACTCAAGAGGTAAAGCACTCCGATCGCAGGTAATGGATGCAGAATGACAGAGGCCTATAGATTATGGTGGGTAAAGCAGAATCGCGAGGTGTACGTGAGCGCCCGACACAGCAAGTGATTACAGCAGAGAGGATTGCTCTGCAGCTGCTTGGTTCAGCAGCTCCAAACGCAGAATGAGACAAGAGGATCATAGTTAGTGGTCATGAGTCACTGGGCGCGAGACTAGAGGCTGGAGTTCTCCATGCGAGAGGGCGTGTTCATATGTTACCAGGAGAGATCGGGCGATCGCTGGCTGTACCAATAGCCGCGGTACCTTTGAGGACAGAGAGGCCCGGCGAGAGGGGTCGACGATCACGATCATCACCTAGTTCGGGATGAGTCAGATGGTCCGAGTATATGTTAATGAGGTATAAGAATAAGGATGCCGACCGCGTGTCGATGATAGAGAAGATGTATTTGTTTAACATCTAAATAAACCGAATATGTATGTTGATTTGAGTTATGATAATAATAAGATTGTTTGTTTTGATTTTCTGTTTCAAAAAGGATAAAGAGAAATGTGATTAAAATAAAAATACACAAAAATATTTATATTCACCACACAAGATAGGTTATGGTAGGGGATGGTCGAGCTAACCTCGGGAGACCCCATGTCTCCGAAGTGCTGCCTACATAGCCCATCGCACAAAGCAAGGAAGGGCCTCGATCGATGTAGTTCTCCTTAGATGTGGAGGGGTGAATTTAGGCAATTTGGTATGGTTTAGGCAATTTGTCATTTGGTAAAAATTTGATGTCGTAGGGTAATGTCATGGTAGCCGATAGGATAATGTCATTGGTGTAGGTATAGGTAAAGCAAAGGTTAAAGATACCCCAAAAGGTAGTAGGGAATAGTGTCCCGATTAAGATCAACACACAATTCTAGATGCGAGGCAAAGCGGAAAGAGTGCTCCGTAGGTGAAAAGAGATAAACAAACCACACAACATGTAACGAGCCCAAGCCCTAAGTGCCGTATGACGAGAAGTCCATAGGTGAAAAGAGTCAGATTATCACAATATATCGTGTGTACGTTATGTCCCGAGTTGAACAAATGGTGAGGTGATGTGGATGATATAGCCGAGGTACAAAGAACTTGTTACAACGAAAGAGAACCTACCCTAAATAGACAAGTCCATGACCCAAAAAGTTTCTTTTCAGATGAGGCTTTTATTTTATCAATGTAGACCGATCGATGCGGGAAGTCTACAAGGGATATTGATTGTTTTATTCTTGAGGTCTTCACTGAAGCCGATCAATGCGAGAAGCTTCGATAAAGGTCGACTCGTGTATAGTGTCCTTCTGGGGAGCAACCTATTTATAGTAGCAGAGATGATTTTAGTGCATAGTCATTCCTGTCCTTCAGTGGGAGCAACTATTTATAAGAGCAGAAGAATAGTTTGGCATATAGCCGTCCTTCGAGGGAGCAATATTTAATTTTAGATAACTAGATGTTCTTTTCGCAAGTGAAGCATCTAGTTTAGTAGGAAGTTTGACTCAAGAAAATCCCATAAGAATACGGCTTATTTTAATACTTTGAAGTCATGGACTAGACTAAGAAGGGGAAGGCATCGTAAGGGGAGGTGAGGGGTGAGCTTGATTTTATTCGAGATATAGAAAACAAAGTGTATGTAGCGGTAAATGAGCTCAAGGGACGAGCAAGAGGGTAGATAAGGAGTGATATAACACTAGATTCAACAAGAGAATGGTCAAGATGCAAGGCATTAGGGGTTCAGCTCAGTTTACCATTGCTTAAGCTAAACGATAAGTGCCCGATCCATAGGTGTGAGTGATTATATAAGGCCCAATCCAATCGGGAGCAAATTTTCCACGCTTGCTCTTTTCTAGTTTGGTTACATGTTGATTCTCTTTGAGGACAAGATCACCAACCTTAAAGGTACGCTCATGAAGTCGCTTATCATAAGCACGCTTGATGCGTTTTGATAGATTTGGAGGTGATCGAGAGCCGTAAGACGCCGCCTCGGCCAAGAAGCTCTAATTGGGCTAACCGCTCTCTGGCGGAAATCATCGCTGGTGAGAATATCCTCAAGAGATATTCTAAGGGAGGGTATTTGTATTTCGAGAGGCAAAACAGCCTCTGCCATATACCAATGAAAAAGGTGTGGCATTAGTGGAGGTACGAATGCTAAGTACGATAAGCCCAAAGGGCAAAGGGAATGTGATCGCGCAATTTCTTCCGCATTCATCGACGACTTTCATGAGGATTTTGGTTAGAGTTTTATTAGAAGATTCAGCTTGACCATTGGCTTGTGGATAGTAAGGTGACGAGAAACTAAGTTTGATACCAAAGTTGTCACAAAGGTCTTCAGAACAACTTATTTTTGAAAGATTTACCATTATCTCGTTATTAAAGCGATGAGGAATACCAAAACGACGTATAATGTGATGGTTAATGAATTCGACAATTTTTCTTTTTTTGATCAAATGAGTGGAACGGCCTCCACCCATTTTGTGTAATATTCGGTCATTGTGATTATCCAACGGTGACGCTGTGAAGAGGTCGGGTGAATCTCACCAATAAGGTCTAAACCCCATCAGTGAGAAAGGCCAAAGATCTCGTGCGCACTCAGTGAGCGGTGGCTAGGAGTATGTTGAAGATTGGCATGTTGTCGACACATGACACGCGCTTAACATATTCAGCAGCAATGTATATCGAGAGTAGGCCAATAATAACCTAGGCGAAGGATTCGCTTAGCCACTATGAGGCCGCTAAAATGTCCACCACAAATACCGTCATGGACTCGTTGATGGTATGAGTGATTTCTGCCTGCTAGACAAGGGAGGATGCCATCAAAGCCACGTTTATAGAGGAGTCCCCCATGACAACATAACGCCAAACACTTTTAAGAAAAGCACGCTTTTGCCGTACTAGTAAGATCAGTGGGAGGACAGAGATTGTAAGGTAGTCATGAAATTGGTGGTACTGTATCCCGTGAATTAGTAGACGTATTTATCATACAAACTACCGGGTCAATAGATGGGGCAAAAAGTTGCCGACCACAACGAATAATTCAGAGTCAATACGCGGGAATTTGCGAGGCTAAGCAAGCCATAGTATCCGCAAATTTGTTAGTGGAGCGGGAATGGTTTGTATAGCATAGTGAGTAAATAAGGCTAGAAGTGACTCCACGTGGTGTTTGTACTTCCGGTTCCTCGCTTTTTGCATTGGTAGATGCCCAGTAACTTGATTGACTACCAATCGAGAGTCGCCAAAAATGTTGATAGATTTGATACCTAAGTGTAACGCAACTTGAGACCTAGAACAAGGGCCTCGTATTCACCGTATTATTAGTGCAAGGGAAATCAAGCCTGAATGAAAGAGGCATAGGTTCAACACAAGAGGATGAGAACAATGCCGGCTCCTCCACCGCTACTGGCACTTAGATCCATCAAGAAGAGGGTCATTTGATACGACACTTCTCCGAGCGAAAGAGTGGCGATGAGTTCGTCGGGGAAGGTAAAATTGGTAAATTGTTCCCTGCAGAGGGGCCTCCGCAAGTTGATCTGCAAGAGTTTGTCCTTTGATTGATTTCTGTTGTATAAACTCAAGGTCGAGGTCGGCGAGGAGCATGAGCCATCGAGCGATGCGTTGGTTTAGGTGTGGTTTGGCGACATATAATGAATGGGGTCCGTGTTGGTAATGACGAAAGTTTTGTGATTCAGAGGTAATGTCTGAGTTTGGTGGCGACGAATGATAGGCTGCACAATTTTTCTACATGTGTATACCTAGTCTCGTAATCCACGAGGGTACGACTTATATAAGTAAACGGCCCGCTCCTGGCAAGTGTCGGTCTCGATGGGCGAGCATAGCTCCTATAAAGATGGTCAGCGGCGGAAAGATAAAGGTAGAAAGGACGGTCGTCCCCGGGGTGGGATAAGCACAGTGGTCACGCAAGAGATATGTTTTGAGAGCTTCAAGGCTTGGTGACACTCCTCACCCATCAAAGGCAACGTCCTTTTTTAGAAGGTGATGAAAAGGGTGACATCGATCCGAGAGTTGGGAAATGAAACGCCGGATGGATTGAAGTTTACCCTGCAAACTACGCAATTGTTTAAGGTTTTGGGTGGGGCATTTCTAGGATAGCTTTTACTTTAGATGGATCGACCTCAATGCCACGTAAAGAGACGATAAAGCCTTAAGTTTCTCTAAAGGACACCAAAGACACATTTCTTTGGTCAAGACTACGATTATATTGTAATAAAGCGATCAAAATAATGGTTAAAACATCGAGATGTTCACCGCGATGTTTAGACTCTGCCTTAAGATCATCAACGAATCTTCGAGGATAGTGTGCATAATGTCATGGAAAATGTAGGTCATAGCCCGCCGATAGGTCGCACCAAAGATTCTTAAGGCCAAACGGCATTACACTAAATGTAAAGTTCCCAAGGAGTTATGAAGGCGCTTTGTGTTGATCGGCAGGGGCAACCAAAATTTGTCAGAACCCGAAAAGCCATCCATGAGAGAAAGCATTTCATGACTCACAGTGAGATCAACAAGTCGATCAATACTGGGAGGGGGAAGTCATCCTTAGGGCAAGCGAGGTTAAGATCCCGAAATGCAGTGCATATCCGAAGTCCCCCCGCGCTTTCGTGATGTACGATGTTAGAAATCCATTGAGGATAGTCAATAAAGCGTAATGAAGGAAACAGAAAGGAGTCGCTTGAGCTCCTCTTCACCAAGAGAGCAATGCGTGGATGCATTTTTCACAATTTCGCTTTGACTCGGTTTGGAATCGGGTTTAGAGTGATGTTATGGACGGCAATGGTAGGATCAATTCCCTGCATGTCGCCGTAAGACCATGCGAAAGCTTGTCATGAGCACGAGAAAGGTAGTAAAGGCGGCTTGTTCTCGATGTGTCAAGGATTGTCCAATCTTCACTATGTGAGGATCTTCCTCCGTGTGGATGTTGATTTCTATAGTAGATTCGCTCAAAGATGGTTTGAGTTTCAGATGGTAAGGCACGCCAATATAAGAATCATCCGCGCCTGTAAGTGAGGATGGAGTCGTCATCCCGGCATTCAACAACATTAATCAAAGGTGAATCCTCTTCGATCATGTCCTGGATACGTAAGGGGAAGAGAAGATGGGTCCTCATTATCGCGCTGATAAGTGAGAGGACCTATGAAGATAGCATTTATGAAAAAAAAAAGTTAGGAGGGATAGATTCGTGGTCCATCGATTCTCAGTGGGAGATGATGGCAAAGTGGGTGATGATGGTTTGGTAGGGGCGACGCCCTCTTCTTCCAGATACACCGACAGGAGGTGTCTCCTCGTAGGTGTTTCGAAAACCAAGACCACCGCGATCATTATGTTCAAGCGTGTGGTGATGGGGATGAGAGTATGTCGGCCTTGTTCGTAAGGCCAAAACCAAAGCCTTCCACGCACAAATGCAGTCAAGAAGGTGAGGGCAAAACGACGATTTTTCAAGTATTGAAAATCGGATCGAAGGGAACCACACCAAGAGGAGGTTCTGTGGGTAATGGAGGATGCGCCAACACCCCCATATGTTAGGTTAGTGCGACAATGGGGTGGTCCGTAAGAGATTATCTCCCCACGCGACGGGCCGTAGGTGGGGTGTGCATGTAATTGTCCGTACTCGCGGGTAGGGAAAGAACTAACGTTATATAGGCGATACTCCCCAAACAGTAAGGCGATGAAAACGCCTACTAAGGGGTCTGAGGTCGGGATGTTAGCCATGCGGAAGAGAAGTGGTTTGTGCGACGGTGGTTTCACAACAGAGGTGCAAATGAGGTGGACGGTTGAGGTATATCTGAAGAGGATGGTTGGGTTGAATGTATGGGTGTCTTAATTGGTATAAGCACATCGCTTGGGCGGTATAACATATCGCAAGTTTTGAAGGGGGAGGATCAGCTTTTTACAAACAGTAGGACTTCCCTCGTACTCAAATTTTATACATCGATGTAATGTTGAGGGGACGCATCCCATGGCCCTGGATCCAAGGACGACCTAGCAATATATTATATCGGGAACTCTCCTTCAAGGACATAGAAGAGTTCGGGTAAAGTACGTGGTCCTACGCGAATGTTGAGGATCACGGTGCCCAATGTGTAGAAGTAATAAAGATCATCAATGACCGCAACATGATGGGGTTGGCACACATGCAACTAGAAGGGATGTTCATTCTGTTGGAAGGCTTTTCAAGAGATGATGTTTAGGCTAGCGCCCACCAATCATAACCCGACGTACTCAATGTCTCGACGTAAGCGAAATGAAAAGGGCAGTGGTCGTGGTCTTCTCGTACTAAAGTCGATAATTTCATCTTCCGAGAAACTAACCGCAATGCGCTTGTTGTTTTGAGACAAGTATGGTGGGGGAGATGGATTGTTTGGTGAGAGAGGCAACGGATTGGGTGTTAGAATGGAGGTAACAGCAGGGGTTTCGTTGGGTAAAACCTCTATCCTCAAGGATCTCAACGAGAGCTTGTCGATGAGATTCGTAGAGTCCGAATGAGATCATATAAAGTGTCATTTTTACGCGATCGATGAAGCTGTTTGATCATGGTTCTGGTGGGCAACTCCATTAGAGACTGGATAGGCGGGTCCGCGAATAACCACTTTAGGTGGTGGTGTAATCGGATGGTCAAGGAGAAAGAGATGCCGTAGGGGTGTTTTCTTTCGCCTTCCCATTGTTTTTCTCGTCTCGAGTAATGACACTAATCATATTAATCTCGTAGACCCTGAGATGAAGAAGATGGTTGGGATAATTCATGGTCTTCAAGAGGTGGGGTCAGTAATAATGATCGATCTTGGTGAGGCGGGACAGATGGTATAAGTAGAGGGAATTGACGCTAGAGGTCTCTCCTCGCGTAAGTTGTTTTTCTTAATCTTCGATCCGGAAGAGGTGACTCGCGAAGGATGGTTTTTAGAGCTTTGCATCCTTCTACATCATGTCCAAAAGCGGTGATAGGCGCAGATTTTAGACTCATCATAATCCATGTGCTCTGGGCTTAGACGGGTCATAAGGTCGAAGTGGGGGTAGAGAGATGGTCGCATTCTCCACCAACATAGCAAGGATTTTGGCGTAGGATCCTTTGAGTGGGTCAAAATCGTAAGAAGATGAGGGTATTGATTGTGTGGGTTGTGGTAATGTTTGGGCGTGTTTAGTTCGTATGGGTGGTGGTTTAGTCGAGGGTGTCGACACATGTTTTTCACTAAACGTGGTTTCTCGGTTACGTGGTTACGTCAAATTGGTTAGATGATGAGGTTACAGATGGCATGGTAGCGGAAACAACCACTGAGAAAGGGGAGTGACAGAAAATAAACCTTTGATGATGGGATGGGTTTAGGGTTGATAGGTGGACCGGATACACGGGTAACGATGTTGTGATACCCTTTGATCTCTCAGATAGGTGTAAAAGGCGTAGGTTGTTTCAAAAACAAAGGAGGTATGCTATATTGATGTAAGGTGGAGGGATGAGGTCCCAATATGGAAGGTGGGTGTGAAGATGAGGGTTTTGATAGAGGCCCGGATTGCGTTTGTCTCCTAGGTGGCGGGCGGGTTTATTTTGGGATAAATCGAGTCGCTTAGCGGGTGTGTTAGACCGGCATTGGGTGAGGTCCCAAGCATAGGGGAAGATCTCGGTTAAGCTGATAGAAGTGGACGGGAATTTGGTAGAGGTGAGGGGGTGAAGGCGAGAACAGGCATTTTAAGCTTCTCGTAAGCACTTCGGTAGATGGTGGAGACATCGATTAGTCATTTGCATTTGAGTAGGAAAAGGGGTACTCAAACGTTCCCATAGGGGCCTTCTATCTTCCGTGGAATGACAATACCTGTGTGATTTGTAATTTTGGTATGGAAGAAAGGTGGGTCAGTAATTCTAGTCCATCATGGTGTGACACAGGAGGTAGATGAGGCACTCGTATCAATAGATGTTAAGGTCAACCCGGTCATTGAAAAGATTTAGGCGATGAGGGACTAATAGGTAGGAGGGCGTGTTCGAGGGGATCTCGCATGTTAAAAGAATGTGGTGATGTTAGTGTAAGAGATTTCGCCTAAGGATGTCAAAAGGAGTGGTGAGCCTTCCTCTTGTGTAAAGCAAGAGTGGTAGAAGGGGACGCTTGGGAAATAGATAAATTAGATAGCATCCGCCTCACAGTCTTGTAGGGATGTGGTGTAAGAAGACTCTCGGCTGATGAGAAGAGAAGTCCTGGGCGTTAACTCTTCTATGGGTAAAGGAATAATTTCACTTTGGCTTAATGGTGGTGAAGGAGATTCAAACTCCGTGTTGGTGGAGAGGCTTGATTTAAAATTTTTTCAATAGAG